>BLSH010404920.1:2562695-2575980 GCA_018402905.1 Glandirana rugosa
AGGTAGTGTGCGCAGGTTCATCTTCTTTTAGACCCTTTCTTGCCAGCCACACTGTGGAGTACTTGGACGCGTGTGATGGAGCATTGTCCTGCATGAAAATCATGTTTTTCTTGAAGGATGCAGACTTCTTCCTGTACCACTGCTTGAAGAACGTGTCTTCCAGAAACTGGCAGTAGGACTGGGAGTTGAGCTTGACTCCATCCTCAACCCGAAAAGGCCCCACAAGCTCATCGTTGATGATAGCAGCCCAAACCAGTACTCCACCTCCACCTTGCTGGCGTCTGAGTCGGACTGGAGCTCTCTGCCCTTTACCGATCCAGCCACGGGCCCATCCATCTGGCCCATCAAGACTCACTCTCATTTCATCAGTCCATAAAACCTTAGAAAAATCAGTCTTGAGATATTTCTTTGCCCAGTCTTGACGTTTCAGCATGTGTGTCTTGTTCAGTGGTGGTCGTTTTTCAGCCTTTCTTACCTTGGCCATGTCTCTGAGTATTGCACACCTTGTGCTTTTGGGCACTCCAGTGATGTTGCAGCTCTGAAATATGGCAAAACTGGTGGCAAGTGGCATCTTGGCAGCTGTACGCTTGAATTTTCTCAGTTCACGGGCATTTATTTTGCGTTTTGGTTTTTCAACACGCTTCTCGACCCTGTTGGCTATTTTGAATGAAACGCTTGATTGTTCGATGATCACGCTTCAGAAGCTTGGCAGTTTTAAGAGTGCTGCATCCCTCTGCAAGATATCTCACTATTTTTGACTTTTCGGAGCCTGTCAAGTCCTTCTTTTGATCCATTTTGCCAAAGGAAAGGAAGTTGCCTAATAATTATGCACACCTGATATAGGGTGTTGATGTCATTAAACCACACCCCTTCTCATTACTGAGATGCACATCACCTAATATGCTTAATTGGTAGTAGGCTTTCGAGCCTATACAGCTTGGAGTAAGACAACATGCATAAAGAGGATGATGTGGTCAAAATACTCATTTGCCTAATAATTCTGCACACAGTGTAAGGCTGCACAAGCAATTTCTAACAAAAAATAACAGCCACTCAGATCAATTTATGTCTTGCAAAAAGAAAGGTCCACATAAGAAGGGCAATACTCAAAACAATAAAAACAATTCTCTGGCACATTCCCCAGCTAGTCAGCACTAGGGATAAGTGAACTGATTTTGACAAAATGGATTTTGCATCAAAATGATAGGTTTCACAATAAAAAATGTTAATGCTAAAAATTACAAATAAAAAAAATAGGTTTCAGTTTCACTGCTACTTAGGCAAAATTAAACAAGGAGTTGGGCTGTATTTAGAGCAGTTTGGTTTATTTAATTTATTGATTTTTATACTGTGTTTGTGTGTGTCTAATAGTTTGGTGTGTGCTTCCAATTTTCATTTCTTTTATTTTTATTTTCACAATGAAGGGCCACTATTTGGCTCAAGATCAGGTCCAGAATTGTTGAAAGCTTCCATATTTCTCAGGATCCATTTAAAGCCAATTGCACCTTCAAAAAAACTGCCAAAAAGTATCATAATTCCCCCCTCTCCTTTGATTCCAATGCATTTTAATAAAATGGGAAAGTTTTGCCAAAATAAAAATTTAGAGAAAAAAACCTCTCTAAATCAGTGAGTGCGAACCTTTTTGGACCCATGTTCCCAAACTGTAACACAAAACCAACTTATTTTTTTCAAAGTGCCAACACTGTAATTAGTGACAGCCACAGATAATGGCCACAAGGGCCTCTCACCAATCCCAGCGACACAGTAACAAAACTTCCTCAGAACAGACGTCCTCACACTCTCAGTTGCCCGTGGTGACAAGCACAACTGGCACTGCAGGGGCGGTATCTTTGCAGCCGCTCTGTCCCCTGGCTCACAGCGTGCTGCTCCTCTCTCTCTCTCTCTCTCTCTGGGTGGTGATGCTGGGCTGGACATTAAAATGGACCCATAGTCTACAGGGACTACAAGTCCCATGGTGCACTTGTCCTGGTTCTTCATTGGTCTCTGGCTTCAGTCAATAGGGAGGCAGGAGGAATCAGTGTGGGTGGCGATCTCAGCAAGCGCCGCTCTGTCCCTGTCCAGCTCCACTTGACAGAAAAAGGGGGGCAAGCGGGAGAAATACACTGACAGCCCACGCTTGCTTCTCCCCTTGTCACAGCGCTGCTGCACTTCTTACTCCCGCAGCCTTGCCAGGCGGGGGGGGGGAGGATTAGAGACCACAGGCAGTGGTGGCAGCGGCTGCTTCCCAGTATAGCTGGCATGCCCACAGAAGGGCTCTGTGTGCCATAGGTTTGCCATCACTGCTCTAGGTCAACCATCTCTGGTTAGCAAAATGAAAGCCTAATTCAACTATTTAAAAATGTACACTTTGTCACCTACATTTTCAAATACATTTAAAGCTACACAGCCATGTCAAGGCGACTCAGCAAAATGAGGTGTTACCTTTAAACAATTTGAGCTTTCAACCTGGGACATAGATATACCTGTATATAGACATGTATTTAGTTCAGGCTTGTCTTGGAGGTAGTCCCATCTTCCTTAAAGGTGCAGCAGACTCTAATAGCTGAAGATCCTGCTGCAGTACCACAATTAAAAAAATATGGGATTATGCAATAATAAATGTCTACAGTAAAAATGATTTGGTGAATGACAATGTAACCATCAAATATGTAAAAGCCTCTAGTAATTTGTGGTCATTTGTCTTAGTGCATGATGGAAGGCAGAATGGATGTACCATTGCCTGTATAAGAGTATATCAATGCATTTTAGCAGGGGATTCCTGGGTGTGTCAAATGACAAACAAACGCATGTGGCTGCTTAACCACTACAGCCCTGGAAGGATTTCACACTTTAGGGCCAGAGCACTTTTTACGATTCGGCACTGCGTCGCTTTAACTGACAATTGCGCGGTCATGCGACGTTGTACGCAAACGAAACTTGCATCCTTTTTTTACCACAAACAGAGCTTTCTTTTAATGGTATTTGATCCCCTCTGCGTCATTTATGATCAAATTTTTTCTTACTTTTTGCTAAAATACAAATCCAAAAAATAAATAAAAAATCATTTTTTTCATCGGTTTTGGCCGATTTATATTCTTCCTCATACTTTTGGTAAAAAAAATCACAATTGCGTTTATTGATTGGTTTGTGCAAAGGTTGCTGTGTTTACGAATGAGAATTAATTTTTGGGGGTTTTATTTTTTACTAGTAATGGCGGTGATCTGCGATTTTTAGCGGTACTGCGATATTGCAGCGGACATGTCGGACCATTTTGACACTTTTTTGGGACCATTGGCATTTATACAGCGATCAGTGCTATAAAAATCCACTGATTACTGTGTAAATGCCATCAGCAGTGAAGGGGTTAACCTGGAGGTGGCGCTCTAAGGGTTAACTGTATTCCCTCAGTGTGTTCTAACTGTATGGGGGCTGGGCTGGCAGGGGTTGGGGAGTGATACAGGAAGCCTGTGATCACAGCCCTTCCCCCTCTGTCAGAACAGAGATCCGTGTTTACATGCTCAGACCTCTGTTCTCTCACTGTGGGGGGGCCATCGCGGGTAGCCTGCGGAGATCGAGTCTGCCCTGCCCGCTCCCTGGCCCCCTCGGGACACAGTGAACGTGCATTCGTGCCTCCGGCCACACGCGCACGCTCACAATACTCCTTATCGCGGCCGCTGTCAGGTGACGGTGTTTCGCGATAACAAGCCACTTTGCCACCGTCAGGCTGCGGCGGCCAGTCGGCAAGTGGTTAAAAATGTGCAGTGAGCTGGTGGCCTTATTGTACATAGTTAGTCAGGTTGAAAAAAGACACAAGTCCATCCAGTTCAACCAAAAAAAACAAAAACATCTATATATATACATATACATATATACATACATACACACATACACATACGCATATATATATATATATATATATATATATATATATATATATATATACATATATACATATATATATACACATACACACTCACATACACATACATACATAACCAAATAATCCCATATACAATCCTTCACCCACAGTTGATCCAGGGGAAGGCAAAAAAAACCCCCAGCAAAGCGTGATCCAATTTGCTATAACGGGGGAAAAAAATTCCTTCCTGATTCCCCGAGAGACAATTGGATTCACGCTGGATCAACTTTACCTAAAAATGTTAGTACCCAGTTATATTATTTACATTAAGGAAAGAATCCAGGCCTTTTTTAAAGCAATCAACCGTGCTGGCCAAAACCACCTCTGGAGGGAGTCTATTCCACATTTTCACAGCTCTTACTGTGAAGAAACCTTTCCGTATTTGTAGATGAAATCTTTTTTCCTCTAGACCTAAAGAGTGCCCCCTTGTCCTTTGTGATGACCTTAAAGTAAATAACTCAACACCAAGTACACTATATGGACCACCTATATACTTGTGCATGTTGATCATATCCCCCCTTAATCTCCTCTTCTCAAGAGAGAATAAATTCAGATCCTCTAATCTTTCCTCATAGCTGAGCTCCTCCATGCCTCTTATTAGTTTGGTTGCCCTTCTCTGCACTTTCTCCAGTTTCCCGATATCCTTTTTGAGAACTGGTGCCCAAAACTGAACTGCATATTCCAGATGAGGTATTACTAATGATTTTTACAGGGGCAAAATAATGTCTCTGTCTCTGGAGTCCATACTTCTCTTAATACAAGAAAGGATTTTGCTTGCTTTGGAAACCGCAGCTTGGCATTGCATGCCATTATTAAGCTTATGATCTACCAAAACCCCCAGATCCTTCTCCACTATGGATTCCCCCAGTTGTACTCCTCCTAGTATGTACGATGCATGCATATTCTTAGCCCCAAAGTGCATAACTTTGCATTTATCAACATTAAACCTCATTTGCCACATAGTCGCCCAATTAGACAGTGCATTGAGGTCGGCTTGTAAGATGGAGACATCCTGCAAACACGTTATTCCACTGCATAGCTTGGTGTCATCTGCAAACACTGAAATTGTACTTTTAATCCCAGACCCTATATCTTTTATAAATATATTGAAAAGTAAGGGCCCCAACACTGAACCTTGGGGTACACCACAGATAACCTTAGACCATTCAGAATAAGAATCATTAACCACTACTCTCTGAATTCGGTCTTTTAGCCAGTTTTCTATCCATTTACAAATTGATCTTTCCAAATTTGTAAATTCTGAAGCTTTCCTGTCTCCATGTATTTAGCAAAGAGAACAGAGACATGTATCCTTGACAGGAGGACTTGAGACTTATGTTCTGGTAGAAGGTTTTAAGGGAGTTGTAAAAGCAGAAGGTTTTTTTTCTTAATGTATTCTATGCATTAAGATAAAAAAACCTTTTGTGTGTAGCAGCCTCCCCAGCACCCCCTAATTACCTACCTGAGCCCCTTCTCTCTCTAGTGATGCCCACGAATGTCTAAGCTGCCCGGGGAGATAGGGGGCGGGGCCACATTGGGGCCCTGTGTCTGAATGGATGCACAGAGCTCTGACTAGGCTCGGGTGCCCCCTGTAGCAAGCTGCTGGCTGAGGGGGCACTCGATAGGAGGGAGGAGCCAGGAGAGCAGAAGAGAGACACGAGAAGAGGAGGATCGGGGCTGCTCTGTGCAAAACCAAACTGTACAGAGAAGGTAAGTATAACATGTTTGTTATTATTATTATTTTTTTTTTTTAATGAGACTTTACAATCACTTTAAGCCTAGATAAAGTGTTCCTTGATAAAGGAAGGGAGGGTAATATGCCACATGTGCACTCGCCCTTTAAGTCTTAAAGAAATTCATGGAAATAAAACCCCTCAAAACTGCACAGAGACATGCAAACATGTTATATTCATTGGCTAATAATAGCTAAGGTATAGGAGAGAGAATCAAAGCAATAAAGCAAATAAAGCAAAATGGATATTATTTCAATCAACTACGTATACAGAACCTGTGAATAACACATTATACTTCCTGTTTTTAGGTAAAAACACTTATTTTTGGTGGCTTTTTCCCTGAAATAAGCATTGTACATCAATCTATGGTAAGGACTACCATGGTGATTAAAACCCTTTACTATTGGAGAATTAAAGTAGAACTTCATCTAAATTTGTTTTAATTACTCTCCCAGTTAAAAAAAAAAAGAAACATTTTTTGACTACTTACATTCAGCTCTGCGAAATCAAGTAAAGTGCTGGCATTACAACCCAATTGCAGGTACAAAATGGGTTAGAGCACTCTTCACTCACTGTGCCTGACAGGCGGTCTCTAATCCGCACACAAAAGTCCTCCAAGGTAAGGTGAAGTCAGCAGCAATGCAAACAATAATAAAATCAATCTTTTTTCAATCTAAAGGAGTACATGTGTTCCAAAATGGAGCCAATGGCTCCATTTTGGAACACATGCACTCCTTTGGATTGAATAAAGATTGGTTTTACTAATACTCACCTTGTCAATGCCAACTTCATCTTATCTTTGAGGGCATTCAACTCTGCCACTTGTTGCCAGTCAATTCTGGGTTGAATGACACCAGCATCATTCAACCACTTCCTGTGAGACCAGGCTGTTACAGCCATGCCCCCAGGGGGTGCATCTTTAAGACAGGCTAGGATTACAGTACTGCAGCATTAAACTTTTTTCATACTTCATTTTGTGAGTGCTTTTACAGTGTTACAGTAAGGGCCAACCACTGCCATAACTTAAGAAAAAGAGGAAGGGCCTGTAAGATGTCAAAAGACCCCTGGAATTAAGTAATACATTTAAGTAATGAAAATAAATAAGTATGGAGGTTCAGGCAAAGCTGTTGTAATAACATTAACCTGTATCTGTGATATAAACCACAGGCTCTGAATGCACAGTAGGCAACAGAAGTATAAAGGAATGATTTGCATGGATCCGACCGCTATCCTAAAATGAGCAATATACCCATTATATATCGAATTTGTAATGGAATTGAGACTTTTAGTTATATGTTTTAAAGTGGACCTGGCAGTACAATGCAAAGTCCACCTATAATGTCTGGGTCCCCTACCCCTGTAAAAATCACCTGATAATAATATGTACAGAAGGTGCCTGTTAAGGAAAATGTTACATTTATATTGATCTCAGCCCCCTCTTCCACATTGATGCCACCATCCTTCTAGGAAGATTCCTGGGGAATGATGAGCAATACAAATCTCATGAGAAGATACTCTAGTCCAGGGGTCTCAAACTGGCGGCCCTCCAGCTGTTGCAAAACTACAAGTTACATGAGGTTTTGCAAGGCTGAGAGTTACACGTATGACTATGACCACAGGTAGAGGCATGATGGGACTTGTAGTTTTGCAACAGATGGTAGGCCACCAGTTTGAGACCCCTGGTCTAGTCCATTTCAAGATCATTGTTATACCACATTTGGACTACTCTGTGTTCCCCAGAATCTCACCCGAAGGAGTGTGATGTCACCTTTGCTAGGTGCCACTGGCAAAGTTTGGTGTAAGCTAAGTATGGCATTAAATTTTTTTCTTTACAGCTACATTTTGGACATGCAATAATCAGGCAATTTTTACAGGGGGCTGGGGCCCAGACATATAAGTAAACATTGCATTGTACTGAAAGCTTTGCTTTAAGAGGGCGTCACTGTACCTTAATCTAAAAAATATGTATACAGTATCTCACAAAAGTGAGTACACCCCTCACATTTTTGTAAATATTTTATTATATCTTTTCATGTGACAACACTGAAGAAATTACACTTTGCTACAATGTAAAGTAGTGAGTGTAAAGCTTGTATAACAGTGTAAATTTGCTGTCCCCTCAAAATAACTCAACACACAGCCATTAATGTCTAAACCGCTGGCAACAAAAGTGAGTACACCCCCCAAGTGAAAATGCCCAAATTGGGCCAAATTAGCCATTTTCCTTCCCCGGTGTCACATTATGACACATTAGTATTACAAGGTCTCAGATGTGAATGGGGAGCAGGTGTGTTAAATTTGGTGTTATCGCTCTCACTCTCTCATACTGGTCACTGGAAGTTCAACATGGCACCTCATGGCAAAGAACTCTGAGGATCTGAAAAAAAATAATTGTTGCTCTACATAAAGATGGCCTAGGCTATAAGAAGATTGCCAAGACCCTGAAACTGTTCTGCAGCACAGTGGCCAAGACCATACAGCGGTTTAACAGGACAGGTTCCACTCAGAACAGACCTCGCCATGGTCGGCCAAAGAAATTGAGTGCATGTGCTCAGCGTCATATCCAGTGGTCATCTTTGTGAAATAGACGTATGATTGCTGCCAGAATTTCTGCCAGAATTTCTGCAGAGGTTGAAGGGGTGGGGGGTTAGTCAGTGCTCAGACCATACACCGCACACTGCATCAACTTGGTCTACATGGGTGTCTTCCCAGAAGGAAGCCTCTTCTAAAGATGATGTGCAAGAGAGTGCCGTAAACAGTTTGCTGAAGACAAGCAGACTAAGGACATGGATTACTGGAACCATGTCCTGTGGTCTGATGAGACCAAGATAAGCTTATTTGGTTCAGATGGTGTCAAGCCTGTGTGGCAGCTACCAGGTGAGGAGTACAAAGGCAAGTGTGTCTTGTCTACAGTCAAGCATGGTGGTCGGAGTGTCATGGTCTGGGGCCACATGAGTGCTGCCGGCACTGGGGAGCTACAGTTCATTGAGGTAACCATAAATACCAACATGTACTGTGACATACTGAAGCAGAGCATCATCCCCTCCCTTCTGAGACTGGGTGGCAGGGCAGTATTCCAACATGATAACGACCCCAAACACACCTCCAAGACGACCACTGCCTTGCTAAAGAAGCTGAGGGTAAATGTGATGGACTGGCCAAGCATGTCTCCAGACCTAAACCCTATTGAACATCTGTGGGGCATCCTCAAATGGAGAGTGGAGGAGCACAAGGTCTCTAACATCTACCAGCTCCGTGATCTCGTCATGGAGGAGTGGAAGAGGACTCCAGTGGTAACCTGCGAAGCTCTGGTGACCTCCATGCCCAAGAGGGTTAAGGCAGTGATGGAAAATAATGGTGGCCACATAAAATATTGACACTTTGGGCCCATTTTGAACATTTTCACTTAGGGGTGTACTCACTTTTGTTGCCAGCGGTTTAGACATTAATGGCTGTGTGTTGAGTTATTTTGAGGGGACAGCAAATTTACACTGTTATACAAGCTGTACACTCACTACTTTACATTATAGCAAAGTGTCATTTCTTCAGTGTTGTCACAAGGAAAGATATAACAATAAAATATTTACAAAAATGTGAGGGGTGTACTTACTTTTGTGAGATACTGTATATACATATATGCAACAATTACTTGTGATTGGAACAATCTGTTTGAAACAATTGTCTTGCGGCCAATAATTGGCAGATTACCGCTCCTGTTTAGGGATGCAAATGCAAAAACTCTAACATATATAAACAGGTATAAAATATTATAAGCTTCATATAAAGAACAGAATGAATACAAAATAAAAATGGAACCCAATTTTTAGAAAAAGTTAGAAAAAATGTTTATCGGGGTCACTAGTAGCAAAAATTTGAAAAAATGTCTATGGGGATCACCAATAGCAAACGTTTGAAAAAATGTCCATGGGGGGGTCACCAGTAGCAAAAATTTGAAAAACAGGTCTATCGAGGTCACCAGTAACAAAAGTTTGAAGGATCACCGGTAGAAAAAAAACCTAGGATGCCGCACAGGTTTACGTGTACCCAGACAGAAGATCCAGAAAACTTCATTTTTACATAGAAGTCTGAACTTATCACTACCTCTCCTGGGGACTATGATCTTTTCTACACCCCGTATAGATACAAATGAGGGGTCACCTGCATGAAAATCATTGAAGTGGTTAGCTACATTTGTTGAATGTTTCTTGGTAATGTCATAAAGATGGTCATGCAGGCGATCCCTCAAACTGCAAGTGGTACAGCCAACATACTGAATTTTGCAATTAGGTTGCACGTAATTGCATATATAAAATACCAAGTGTTACAATTAATGAAGGAAGTAATGTCATAATTTCTGTTGTTACTGGTAGAATGCACAGAGTCTCATCTCTTAATGTTTAAATATTTAAAATGAACAGCAGGGGAAACCCCCAATACCACATGCAAAACCACCTTTGAACTGAAGCCAGTGTAAAGGATTTTCCTTCCTGCTGGAATATACATTTGGAGACTACCTTAATGCTCTTAGACAATATCTGTGTATAAATGGGATCATTACACAAAATAGGGAAAGATACCTTTAAAAAATGTTTTTGATTTTGTTAAACTCAGAACTGTAAGGAGTGGAGAACACAGGATTATTATTAGATCTAGAAATCTTTTTATCTTTCAACAGCTCCTCACAAGATGTTTTCTTAGCAATGCTTAAAGCTCGATCTAAAACCAATTCAGAATAACTTCTACACACAAAGCGATCCCATATCAGTTTGGCTTCTTTATCAAAATTGGTTTCATCGCTGCATGCTCTACGGAGTCTCAAAAATTGGCCGACGGGGGTGCTTTTTATAGTGTGCAGAGGGTGTCCCAAATCAGCTCTCAGCACTGCATTGCCAGCTGTTGGCTTTCTGTGAAGTCCGGACACAACCTGATTCCCTTCACTGGATAAATTCACATCCAGGAAAGAAATCAAGGTAAAATCTGAGTATTCTGTGAATTTTAGATTTAACTTATTATCATGCAGATAACCAAGCCAATCATCCAGACTTTCAATCTCTGAGAGGTAAATAAACAGGAGATCATCTAAGTCGATAGGGGCTGCAGACGCTAAAGATATGGGACCTCTCCCACCCACCCATATATAGGTTGGCAAGGGAAAGAGAGAACTTGGCTCCCATAGAGGCCCCGTACCTCTGGAGGTAGCAATCCCCATCAAACATGAAGAAGTTGTGCATTTACAAATAATCCATACTTTGAAGGATAAATTCTTGACGAACCAATGAATAGTTGCTCAAACGCTGCAGGAAAAAAGTGACATCCTGAAGACCTAAAGCATGTGGAATTGAGGAATATAAACTGGCCACATCACATGTGATCCATATGTAATTCTGCTGCCACTCAAAATCTTGGAGGCCGGCCAACAATTGCTTGGTATCCGTGAGATAGCCAGGTAATTCAATCACCCTTAGCTGAAGTTGGTAATCCACTTATTGACTTTGTCGTTCGTTTAAAGAGCCTATGCCTGATACAATTGGTCTGCCAACCAGTGAATTTAACCCTTTATGTTCTTTTGGGCAAGTAATGAAAAACCGGTATAATAGGAGCTAGGGGGTTTACACACATCACTTTCCTCTTGAGAAAAAATACCTGCTCTAACTGCTCTACACATTATGGATTTCAAATTTTTAGTGAAGGAATTGATGGGATCTCCACTGAGATTAACATTGTATCCTTGTCTGACAATTGGCGTAAAGCCTCATCTTTGTATGTATGGACATCAAGCACTACCACCGATCCACCCTTCTCTGCATTTCGAATGACAATACTCGAGTCAAAGCCCAGATCCTGAAGGGATCTCTGCTCTGAGTTAGATTGTCACCAAACGCAAAACTGGGATTCAAAACCTTTGTGGCCAATTGTGTGAGATCTTTCTCAATTAACCTCTGAAACTGATCCATGTCCTTACCCTTGGAATTCACAGGGTAGAAGTCAGATTTCAGTTTAAAAGGAATAGGTGTATGATGACTGTAATCATTAGCCAGATCGTGGCCAGATTCAGAGTGTAACTCACCAAGGTCACATATTGCACAGAGCTCCTTAAAACTAATTTTACTTTTCTTAGATATGACATTTCCTTCAATGATTTCATTACCAACAATCTCACTAGATTCACCAAAATAATGCTTCCTTAGGCCTCATACACACGGGCGTATGTAAAAAAATAAACAAAACGTCGGGTCCGATGTCAAGGAAAAAAAGTCAACGTTTTTCGGCGTTATGCATTGGCGTTTTTGAGCGTTAGTGAGCGTCGGCGTCAATAGGCGTATTTTAAAAAAAATCATCCCTCTGCTATTTTTCAACCTAAAAACATCGGCGTCAAAAAACGCTGGAAAACGCCGGTACAATATTAGGTGGCGTTTGTTGGCGTTCGTTGGCGTTTGTTGGCGTTTTGTGGCGTCGGCGTCAAAAAACGTCAAAACGTTACAGCCTCAGAACGCGATGGCCATGGGTTCTACTTTCTGCTCACTAACTCCCGACGCCACCTACAGCTCAAAAACGCCGACGTTTTTATGGGGCCATTGACTAACATGGAGAGCTGTAAAAAACGCCAGAAAACGCCGGCGTCAAAAAACGTCCGTGTGTATGAGGCCTAAGGGTTAAAGACTGAACAAATTTATTGACATCAAGAATAGTATCGTATAAACTGAAATGTCTGTTAGGACAAAAGTTTAACCCCTTTAAAAGAAAGGAAACCTCGTTATCAGTCAAAGTTCTTTGTGACAGATTCAGGACATTTTGGATATGTTTTTAAGGACTTTCTGAATTAAAGGTGATTTCAATGGATGTACGGCCAACCAGAATTCTTTTTTGCTCATCATCCATACTTTATTCCTTTCTTTTAATTTGCTCTGATAAATTTTAGATTTTATATACTCAGTCAAAAAAATGTTATAATCTTTAATGTAAACTGGTTTGTAACCTATACAGAACATTCTTTAAACCAGGTCAAAAAATCTTCCCTTACTTTTCCAATTTTACTTTTTTTTTTCTTAAGTTTTCCTAGTTCAAAATAGTGCTGTGCTTATCACAATTTTAAATGATCACATCCTTAGAAGGGTGTGAAATGATAATTAGCAGATAGTTATAAAAAATAATTGTAATATATTCTGAATAAATTTCAGGCCAAGCCCAGTAATGTTGTCATTAATCACTGCCTCGCTGCAGCCATGTTTTTTTTTTTCTTCCTCATGAAAATACAGAATTAAAGCATTAATTTTTCACAAATTGATAGTGAGAGAAGTCCCCACCTCCTAGTCATGGAATATGCAAATGACGGAACAATAAATAGAACATGGCAAACACAGAGCAGTAGCCTCCTCAGAATTAACTCTTTATGTGCAAATATTTTATTCTTCAAAAATGTAGCTCATTTTTAAAAAAAGACTGCTTTCATTTGTTGACTTTTATGATCTTTGTTGCACATCTTGTTAAGTATCTTTTTTTTTTTGAAGTTGGTATGATTATGTTCAGAAATAGATATTTAAATAATGGATTACAAACAGTGCAAGAGGTGGTGGACACCAAAAGTGGGGGAAAAAAATGGGTGAATAGTGATAGTTAAACACTTTTTAATTAC
>BLSH010404920.1:2611099-2621273 GCA_018402905.1 Glandirana rugosa
CACGTACTCAAATCAGTCCGGATCCCGTCGTGTTTTGGATTTATGTTGCGACGGATGATATAGACTTAAACTTGTGATACAATTTCGCGTAACTCTTCTGTATGTCCGTCCTCTGGTGACTCGAATTTTTTCTAGACCCTCAGGTGTACCTCCTGTAACTTTTATGATGACTACCCTATACATTACGAAACGTTAGTGTACTCCTCTGTAATTTGAGTGTTTGACAAGATAATGTCGTCGAGTACATGGTTGTCAAACTATGACTCTTGTCCTTATCCGCCTTATTGTAATCCTAGGCCCCGTAGGGACTTTGCCACCTTGTGTTTCTAGACAGACCGCGTCGATGGCGGTAGAAATCAGTCTATGAGGTCGTCGGATTCTTGCGAGAGTAACTTGACCTGTCTCAGGCTGCCTGTATGTCTTCTCAATGCGCTTTAACATAGTGTTCAAATTCAGATATAGTAGGCAGCGTTGTATTTAGGTTTTGTGCTGCCCTAGGCCTGACTAAACTCATGCACCCCCCTACTTTAAATATGGGCCACCCTTTCCTGTCAAGGCCACACCCCTTCCTGTTTAAGACCCATCCTGAAATTTCCTAGTGGGGGCACTAGTTCTGAGGGCCTTGTGGGGATTGGAATGGATTTCCTTAAGAGATTTCCTCACACTTCCTGTTTGACTATGGGGCAGCACAACAACTTGTTGGTTGGGGCCCACCACCTGGGCCCCTTGGCAGGGGCGTTGCTAGGTCTACAAAAGATCTGGGGCTAGAGCCCATAGCAGCAAAGTAAAGAAAGTCATACGCTTGGGTGGGCATACACATGTATATAATTTACGTGTGTGTGTGTGTGTATATATATGTATATATATATATATATATATATATATAAAATTAATCATTACATCAGGGTCCCCAGAGAGCCCCCCACTTATATTAGGGTCTCCAGCTTACATCAGGGTCACCAGAGAGAGAGCGTGCTCTGTGGGCAGTGTGAGATGTAACCTTTCTGCTGCCTGTGGCTACACAGTGAGGGCGGAACAGTGGTGATGCAGGGCCGGTGGTGAGAGATGATGTCATCTCTCTGCTGTCTCGCTCGCCGCCCGTCCTGCTCTCCTGTGCTGCCTGGCCACTCTCCGGCTCTCCTGTGCTGCCTGCCCGCCGCACTCACGGCCCGGATGGAGAGGCCACGGCCCTGTGGTTGGGGACCTTTGCCTGAGAGACTCGGGGCTATGGCCTCCAGATTTGGGGCTATAGCCCCAATAGCCACCCCCTAGGGACGCCTCTGCCCCTAGGGATGCTCGGGTCCCCTACATATGTATGGGCTGTCCCTCTCTGATGGGGGCCTGCCGGTATTGTCATATCAGCAGCAAGTGCAGCCGCTTTATGGGGGTGCCAGACCGGTTTGTCTCCCGGCCCAGTCCACCCAATAAGACTAAACGTGTAGTGCAAGCCATTGGGGACTCTTTCGTGCTGCCCCCTGCAAAGTGCCACCCTAGGCCTGGGCCTTGTTGGCCTAGGCCAAGATACAGTGTTGATAGTAGGCAGAGAGCGCATATATGAATGGAGGGATCTCATCTGGGAATTCATGTCCCATGCATCCCCTGAGCACAATGAAGCTTGGGAGAGGCTCTGAGAGCAGTGTGTGGGGGGATCAGAGTCTCTGGGGGAGGCGGAGTGACCTCTCAAGCTCACCTGCTGGCTCAGAGCGTGCTGGGGAGGAAGACACCGGCGCCATCTTGGATTTCGTTTGGTGCATAGAGGCGGCAGAGGACCGGGTGAAAAAACGACCCAAATTCTTGCCTGCATGGCCATTGCTGGGCTTGTTCTGGTCCTTGGGCTTTCCCTTACCCATCGGGGTGAAATGGAGGAGTTTGGAGAAGTATCAGAGGAAGTAGAGCCCTTTATGAGGTACAGCTGTTCAATTGCTTGGTAACACAAATTGCTAATCAGCCAATCACATGGCAGCAACTCAATGCATTTAGGCATCTAGATGTGGTGAAGATGGCTTGCTGAAGTTCAAATCAAGCATCAGAATGGGGAAGAAAGTGGATTTAAGGTACTTTGAACATGGCATGGTTGTTGGTGCAGAAGGGCTGGTCTGAGTATTTCAAAAACTGCTGATCTACTGGGATTTCCACGCACAACCATCTCTAGGGTTTACAGAGAATGGTCCAAAAAAGAGAAAATACTCTGTGAGCAGCAGTTGTATGGTGGAAAATGCCTTTGTTGATGTTGAAGGTCAGGGGAGAATGGGCAGACTGGTTTGAGATGATAGAAAGGCAACAGTAGCTCAAATTACCACTTGTTACAACCAAGGTATGCAGAATATCATCTCTGAATGCACAACACATCGAACCTTGAAGCAGATGGGCTACAGCAGCAGAAGACTACACCGGGTGCCACTCCTGTCAGCTATGAACAGGAAACTGAGACTACAATTTGCACAGGATCACCAAAGTTGGACAATAGAAGATTGGAAAAACGTTGTCTGGTCTGATGAGTCTCGATTTCAGCTGCGACATTCAGATGGTAGGGTCAGAATTGGTGTAAACAACATGAAAACATGGGTCCATCCTGCCTCATATCAATGGTTCAGGCTGGTGTTGGTGTAATGGCGTGGGGGATATTTTCTTGGCACACTTTGGACCCCTAAGTACCAATTGATCATCGTTTAAACACCATGACCTACCTGAGTATTGTTGCTGACCATGTCCATCCCTTTATGACTACAGTGTCCCCATCTTCTGATGGCTCCTTCCAGCAGGATAATGCACCATGTCACAAAGCTCAAATCATCTCACCACTGGAACATGACAATGAGGTCACTGTTCTCCAATGGCCTCCACAGTCACCACATCTCATCCAATACC
This sequence comes from Glandirana rugosa, assembly GCA_018402905.1. NCBI lineage: Eukaryota > Metazoa > Chordata > Amphibia > Anura > Ranidae > Glandirana > Glandirana rugosa. The sequence continues at coordinate 2,613,968 of BLSH010404920.1, forward strand.
TTTGGGATGTGGTGGAATTGGAGATTTGCATCATGGATGTGCAGCCGTCAAATCTGCAGCAATTGTGTGATACTATCATGTCAATATGGACCAAAATCACTGAGGAATGTTTTCAGCACCTTGTTGAATCTATGCCACAAAGAATGAAGGCAGTTCAGAAGGAAAAAGGGGATCCAAACAGGTACTAGCAAGGTGTACCTAATAAAGTGGCCGGTGAATGTATATATATACACACAGTATTTCACAAAAGTGAGTACACCCCTCACATTTTTGTAAATATTTTATTCTATCTTTTCATTTGACAACACTGAAGAATTGACACTTTGCTACAATGTAAAGTAGTGAGTGTACAGCTTGTATAACAGTGTAAATTTGCTGTAAATTTGCTGTCCCCTCAAAATAACTCAACACAGCCATTAATGTCTAAACCGCTGGCAACAAAAGTGAGTACGCCTCTAAGTGAAAATTTCCAAACTGGGCCCAATTAGCCATTTTCCCTCAGGTCTCAGGTGTAAATGGGGAGCAGGTGTGTTAAATTTGGGGTTATCGCTCTCACTCTCTCATACTAGAAAAAAAGGTGATTAAAGGTCACCAAGGCACTGTGTGTTATAGAGGGAATGTGACTCATATAGATAGGTAACCCTGTCTCCTAAGTTCACCACCCATGTTGAATCCTCCCGCTCAGTGCTCGTATTCGTCCGACTCCGGCTCGCACACGGCTGGAGGCGGGTCGGGACACATCACTAGGGCCAAGGGGTGACGTCCATCCAATCACTGACTTCCTCGGAGCTCCGAGGAAGTCCGTGATAAAACGCATTCCCTCTATGACACCCAGTAATAGCATGGAGACAAGTGGTGAGCATTCACAGCAGCATAGTTTTGGTTGACAGCCCCAGGGACGATACTTCCCATCACTAAGCAGCAGACACGGCCACTGAGCCGATCTGAATGGACAATTTAACTGTTTGATGTACACTCGTCCTGGTGGGTCTGTATCACCATTGGGTATTTGCCTGCAGTCATTGGAATACAGATGGACTGACATGCTACCACTGACTGGCCAATCAGGTTGCCGTTTTTGAATTGTTCATACTATGGCATACTGATTATTCATGGGAATTGACTGGACAGCACTTTGTCAATGAACCCGTGGAAATCACATAGCTACCTCTTCCAGCTATCACTTACGCCACTCAGTGGATCTACAGGACCCCTCCCTCTTCTTCCAACCTGCGCATTTGAAGCATCTCACTATTTATTAACTACCTGCACTCAGACAATTCAGCCATTTATTGATGCATTATTTCCAGTGTCCATTGAGACATTTTCATTTTCACTTTATTTAGCTAAAATATATATGACTGAGTGTGTCTACCAGACTGCATGATTGTATGTGTGAGGCAGGTGATGTATGGGTCTTGGACGCGTCCAGGTTGTGACCTTGACAATGTTGTAAATTTTTAACTTTTTGTTACAGTTCTTGGCCATTTTTTGTAATTTTTCTATCCAATAAAAGTTAAGTTTTAAGGATTTTGGTTCCATGTGATAAGTGCCTTGGTGACCTTTAATCATTTTTTTTTGCTTGTGTTGATTTGCACTTAGGAACCACACCTTTACATAGGTGTTATCCCAGGGGTGGATCAATAAGGCTTGGTATTAGCCATTTCCACACCTGATTTATACTGTCTGCACGGGTGTATATGTTTTTATGTTATTTTTCACTCTCTCATACTGGTCACTGGAAGGTCAACATGGCACCTCATGCCAAAGAACTCTCTAAGGATCTAAAAAAAGAATTGTTGTCCTACATAAAGATGGCCTAGGCTATACGAAGATTGCCAAGACCCTGAAACTGAGCTGCAGCACAGTGGCCAAGACCATACAGCGGTTTAACAGGACAGGTTCCGCTCAGAACAGGCCTCACCATGGTCGACCAAAGAAGTTGAAAGCATGTGTTCAGCGTCATATCCAGAGGTTGTCTTTGGGACGTATAGACATATGAGTGCTGCCAGCATTGCTGCAGAGGTAGAAGGGGTGGGGAGTCAACCTGTCAGTGCTCAGACCAAACACCGCACACTGCATTAAATTGGTCTGCATGGCTGTCATCCCAGAAGGAAGTCTCTTCTAAAGATGATGCACAAGAAAGCCTGCAAACAGCTTGCTGAAGACAAGCAGACTAAGGACATGGATTACTGGAACCATGTTCTATGGTCTGATGAGACCAAAATAAACTTATTTGGTTCAGATGGTGTCAAGCGTGTGTGGCGGCAACCAGGTGAGGGGAACAAAGACAAGTTTGTCTTGCCTACAGTCAAGCATGGTGGTGGGAGTGTCATGGTATGGGGCAGCATGAGTGCTGCCGGCACTGGGGAGCTACAGTTCATTGAGGGAACCATGAATGCCAACATGTACTGTAAAAATACTGAAGCAGAGCATGATTCCCTCCCTTCGGAGACTGGGCCACAGGGCAGTATTCCAACATAACGACTCCAAACACACCTCCAAGACGACCACTGCCTTGCTAAAGAAGCTGAGGTTAAAGGTGATGGACTGGCCAAGCATGTCTCCTGACCTAAACCCTATTGAGCATCTGTGGGGCATCCTCAAATGGAAAATGGAGGAGCACAAGGTCTCTAAAATCCACCAGCTTCGTGAGGTCGTCATGGAGGAGTGGAAGAGGACTTCAGTGGCAACCTGTGAATCTCTAGTGAACTCCATGTCCAAGAGGGTTAAGGCAGTGCTGGAAAATAATGGTGGCCACACAAAATATTGACACTTTGGGTCCAATTTGGACATTTTCACTTAGGGTTGTACTCACTTTTGTTGCCAGCAGTTTAGACATTAATGGCTGTGTGTTGAGTTATTTTGAGGGGACAGCAAATTTACACTGTTATACAAGCTGTACACTCACTACTTTACATTGTAGCAAAGTGACATTTCTTCAGTGTTGTCGCATGAAAAGATATAATAAAATATTTACAAAAACTCACTTTTGTGAGATACTGTATATATATATATACTCCAAGGAAACAATGCTCACATGTTTATATACGTTTAACGTAAAATATTCAGTTGGTGCTTTTAACCTTTTTAAAGATTAGTAAAAAAACTCTTCCCATTCCGTAGAGGGAATTTAGCAGCTTTCCTGGCTGGAGGATCAAAAATGAATTGTACTTAAAAAATGGACCACATATACTTGTAACCTGAAATGGGTAAAATGTTAAGGAATACATTTGGTTCAAGTGAAATTTATAGGCAATTTGTTAAAGTAGGAGTGCACATTAGAAGGTGCATTAGAGGCACGTTGGTTTAATATGCCACTCAATAACTTAAGCAGAGGTTAAAAATGCAGCTTAACCTCCATTAAGTACATTTTTTAAATGTTTTAATTTAAAATTATTTGGGGTGTGCACAAATAAATATGACAACAGCCTGTTTTTTTTTTTTTTCTTTGAATGTCTCCCCCAGTGCAAAGTAACCTATTGACATTTGCTGCAGGCACTTAATCAGCAGGGACAGTGTGAAGGCAGGGAAGTAATGTCAAGATTTCTCAGGCCGTGAATGTACCCTGTCCTTGAGAGCAAGACACTAGAGGTGTATTTGGGTCTAAGGCTTTTTAGAATTTAAATGTAAGAGCGCCTTTTTTAAGGCCCTTATTTTAGTAATAAAAAAAAGATGCCAAATGTCAGTAACTATCTTATTCAAACCTGCAAATAATAATAAAAAAAAAAACTTAAAAAACGTAAATAATAATTTGTTAGCCTCAAAATTGCAAATGTAGTGCATGTTTAATAAATAAATACAACAATTGGAAATTAAACATAATGTATATTTAAATATTTTAAACTTTACATTATTTATATAATTATTTATTATTTTCTGGAGTGAAAAATAAAACATCTTTAACACTTAGTAATATGAAATATTGCAGCCAATGAAGCCATAGGATCCTTTGCACATTTATCTGGCTAATTTACACACATGCAACTGAGGAGTCAGAGGAATCATTCAGTTCTCACTGTCTCTGCTCTAAACAGTTAAATACATAATTTCTATTAGAGGGAGACAAACTAAAAGCAGTGTGCTCTTTCATAATTCTCCAGTACTGGTCTGCAGTGCACCCTGTGTGAAACGAATAATTGTAAGATTCAAATTTTCTATAAACACAAATAAAATACAATTATATAACATTGCTGAAAAAACATATACATTTAAAACTTTAGAACTTTAAAAAGTAATAAAATAGGGCGTGGCCTGACGGCGGAGAAGAAGGACGCGTCTTCTTAGAGCTCCGGAGCTCTTATGTCCTTTCTCCGGCTCACTTGAAACATCCCACCCGATTACCTTCCACGGGGACAGATCTACCTCTGCTGCACCGTGAGCTGCACTCTGGACCCGCGCCTGACCCAATCCGAGGCACCGAAAGGACAATCCTGCCATCGCCAAGGCCCGCGCTGGAAGGAAGATCGGCGCCATTTTTGAGGCCTGACCAGACCTACACCGTGAACCTCCGTGCCAAAGGACCAGGTAAGAGGCGACCTGGGGGGGAGACCCTACCCTGACACACAAAGACATTAAACAACCCCTCCCCAGAAAGCCACATTCGGATCACAGTGTGTGGATCACAAGGGTCACCAGGACAACCCCACAATCTCTCCTACGCACAGACCAGCGGGGACAGACCAGGACAACCCCGGGATCTCTCCTACGCACAGACCGGCGGGGACAGACCTCAAAACTACTAGGAACCCTCGGTCAAGCCCGATCGGCCCTACGTTACCCGCCTCAAATATCGGGGTGGAGGGCTATTAGGGACCCTACGCGAGCCCGCTGTATCGGTGCGGCCTACAGGAGAACCGCTCGGCAGCCATATTACTACATTCGGGCCGACCCTCACTAAAACAAACAGCTCTCTTGCCATTATAAACCTACAACATGACCTATCCCCAGATCACATCATAGGAAACTATGCTTACCACTCCAGCACAATTATAACCACAAAGCTTTCAGTTATGCTCATGTGATAATATACCAGACACAGCACTGAACAATCATTCGCCCGGATTGCCACTATTAAACTAATTGACTACCACATTGCCACTATATCTCCACGCTGACCATCAATATGACACGTAAAAGGAAGGACTCCTCTCAACCAAAAAAACTGAATGACTTTTTTTTTCCAACCAACAAGAGTCCTCTGCCTGAAACCAAAAGCAACGGCTCCCCAGCTTCATCCTCCCCTGCCACAGGGACTCCAAGCCCTACCTCCCAGGGAGAGAAAGCTCACAGCCCCCCCCGGCAATATCCACCCCAACCTCTCGCAGTCCAGTGAAGTCCAAACCCCGGCTATCAGACGAGGTCACACTAAACGACCTAACCCCTGATCAAGACTCCTTAGATGACACCAGAGAACTGGCCGACACCATCAACACCTTCCCCACATCCAATCGGCCTGTCTCAGACACAACACTTAAAGATATGCTAGTCTCGTTGTGGGGCTCACTGCATTCTGACATGATGGAGTGCATGCGGGGCTTCAAGGGAGAAATCCAGGAACTGGGGGGTAGGGTGGATCACATTGAGAAGAAAATGGGGGAATACGTGACCTCATATAATTCATTGGTTGACTCCCACAACGAACAATCAAATGAGGTGGCTTGGCTGAGGGCAAAGGTCGCTGACCTTGAAGATAGGTCACATAGAAATAATGTCAAGATCAGAGGCCTCCCAGAGTCTATCCAACCTAACCAGCTAGCGCATTATGTCAAAGAACTGATGCACCAATACCTCCCTGAAACATCACAAGCAGAACTCATCATCGACAGGATCCACTGCCTACCTAAACCTTCCCATTTACCAGATAACATACCAAGGGATATACTTATGCAGGTACGCTTTTACCATGTCAAAGAAAATTTTTTACTAGCCTTCCGCAAAAACACGTGTCCAGAAGAGCAATACTCAAACCTTCAACTCTACGCAGACCTTTCACAATATACGATGCAGAAACGCAAAGCGTTAATATCCATCACAAAAGCGCTAAGTAACCACAATATCGTATATAGATGGGGGTACCCATCTAAACTAACCATCACCAAAGATGGTGAGACCACCACAATCTCATCTTTAGAAGAATGGCTTGCCCTACTGCGCAAGTGGAATATAATACCAGGGCAATCGGACAGCGACATACATTCTAATCCTACAACGCACCTCCAGGAGGAATGGCAACTAGTGTCACGGAAAAAGCCGAACAAAAAACACCACACCCAACCCCCCCCCCGGGCTTGAATTCCAACATGACCAGACTCAAAGTTCAGTGCTGTGGACATAAAAATCTGCATACACCCCCCTTGCATTGTTGTGCAGAAACCTGCCTACAGGAACACGATGGTTCCTACATTTTTATGTGCCTGTTGCACAAAGTGTTTAACTCTATCTTCTTTTCTTCACTCTCTGTGTTCGCCAATGATTCCTGAAAATCACCAATCAAAATGGACCAGCTGGATCTTCAACTCCCCACCCCAGGAGACGTTACTCGGACCCTCACTCTGCCCCAGGAGTGGAGAGGTAAGCAACTACTTTGATGAAACCTACAACATTGTTTGACACCCTTACACTCCCCTATGGCTCTTTAAGTGCTCTCTCTCAATGTGAACGGGCTGAACCACCCAGCCAAGAGAGCGTCGATGTGGGCAGAAGCCACCAAACTACATGCTTACGTGTTGTGCATCCAAGAAACACATTTCTCAATCAACAACCCGCCCAAGTGCACACACCGCAGCTTCCCGCATATATTTCGTGCCTCGGCACAGAAGAAACAGGCTGGAGTCCTCATCGCCATCAGGGATAATGTCTCCTTTCAGATGAAAGAGATTATTAAGGACCAAGCTGGCAGATACTTAACCACTTGACAACTGGGCACTTAAACCCCCTTAACAACCAGACCAATTTTCAGCTTTCAGTGCTCTCACACTTTGAATGACAATTACTCAGTCATGCAACACTGTTTTAACCAGACCAACAATTCCCCCAAATTCACGGGTCAACAGTTCACCAATTCATAGACGGTCGAACCAGGAATTATTAGAGAAAGTAGACTTTCCTCTGTAATAGGGACTACCGCTACTCCTGAGGTCGGACAAAGAAGACACGGCTCCGTGCTTTATATACGCCCTTCGACGCCACACACGTGAACCCGCCCAACAACTAACTCTTTACACAAAGAACCTACGTGTTGTGCATTCGTACATCAAACCACCGAAGACGGGTGTAGCTGCGAGAGAACCGACCCACCAAGTCG
>BLSH010404920.1:2632110-2668229 GCA_018402905.1 Glandirana rugosa
GGCCATAGGCTCCGTCCGGAACACGGGGATCAGTGGAGTGGAACTAACACCAAAGAGGACTCCTGTAACAGGGTGTTGGGAGGTACACCTCCAAGAAAAAAAGTTATTACGGTCCACTCGGATAGAATAGTTTTGAATGACCCCCGAATCACAATTAATGGACTTTATGAAAGATTCAGATGGTTTTGTACTGTTTATCATTAATTATATATGAGATTTCAAACAATTCCGAATGATATACTTACAACTTGACCAGCAACCTAATGTTGGTTAGGATGACAGGGGACGTACTACCCTTTACAAAAAATGTGACCTACTCCCTTTGGGTACTCTCTGATCTTTCACATTGGGGGGGAAAAGGAAAAGTAAAAGAGAGGTAGACATTCACTATAACTTACACTTAATACAAGTGTATATGCTAATACCTTATACAGTATACAGAATCATTTTTGATTCATTTAGTTCCAAACATAATTCACATTCAATATCACTTACAGATGGAGAGAAAATGAAAAGGAAAAGGGGGGGTTACACTTTCTAGTCTCTCATGGGTTTCCCTCATCCAGTGTAAAAAACATTTCCCATCATGCAGGGGACAGTAGGATTGGTTGTAATCCAACGACCAGTTCAACATTCATATAGTAAGCCTTAACAAACTTTAGAGTATATATTAATTACTATTTGTCATGTTTTGGTAGACTTAGAAAGTATTTCAGGTAATTAACACTAAGCCCCCAGTAAGTTTTGATAAGATAGGCTCACCTGGCATTATTGAAAAAAAGAACCTCCACATGGAGGGTTGTGGGACAATGTCCTCAGGAGAAACCACAATCAAGGTGAGGTGACTAGGGGCACAAGGCCTGCCTCGGATACCGGTGGCGAAAGTTACCTGTCCAACCGCGTCTGGAGTGTCCTAGCGTGTATGTTCTGCACTAGTAAAGGCAGAGCAATGAATGGCCACTGTCCCCGGTGTCCTCTATATAGTGCGCATGAGCGACCACATCAGAGGCAGCTGCGTCATGGGCACTGGCATCTCTTCCGGTGTCAACATCCGGAGACCGGAACGGCGCCTGTGTATAGGGACTATAACCACCAGCACAAAAACATCACCCGCTGCTCTGGCCGGGGGGCGGAGTTTCACCTGCCAGATACAGCAAAGGAGATGAATACAGAGGCCCCAAAGAGGAGGCGTAAACGCTCCACTGGGGCCCTTCTGTGCTGGGCACGATGGAGGAAAAACAGCAAACGGGGGATTGTCCAGGAGACCAGAAGTGCTTGCCCCAAAATATACATAACAGAACATGTATATGTTACAGACATTCCTTAACCACTTGCTTACTGGGCACTTAAACCCCCCTCCTGCCCGGACCAATTTTCAGTTTTCATCGCTGTCACATTTTTAATGACAATTGCACGGTCGTGCGGCGTTGTACCCAAACAACATTGACGTCCTTTTTTCCCACAAATAGAGCTTTCTTTTGGTGGTATTTGATCACCTGTGCGTTTTTTATTTTTTGCGCTATAAACAAACAAAGAGTGACGGTTTTGAAAAAAGAACAATATTTTTTACTTTTTGCTATGATAAATATCCAAAAATAAAAAAACAAATGTATTCATCAGTTTAAACCGATATATATTCTTCTACATATTTTTGGTGAAAAAAAATTGCAATCAGCGTATATTGATCGGGTTGCACAAAAGTTATAGCGCCTATAAACTATGGACATTGGTTTATGGCGTTTGTATTTTTTTTTTTTTTTTAACTGGTAATGGCGGTGATCTGCGATTTTTATCGGGACTGCGATATTGCAGCGGACATGTCGGACATTTTTGACACTTTTTTGGGACCAATGACATTTATACAGCAATCGGATCTAAAAAGGGAAGGGGTTAACACTAAGGGGGCCGTGAAGGGGTTAAATGTGTTCCCTGTATATGTTCTAACTGTGGGGGGGGGCGGGGCTGACAGGGACATATCTACCTCTATCTAACTGATCCCAATCACAGAGCGGGGAACCTCCGTGTTTACATCGGCGGTTCCCCATTCTGGCTCTCTGTGCAGGGATCCCGGGTCTCCGGCGGACATCAAGTCCGCCCGACCCGCGGGCATGCTCACGCGAGAGCGCACCCAGCACGAGCAAAAGGGGAGGACGTCTATTGACGACCTCCCGGCAAAGCAGAGCCGTCAATCGGCTATAGCGCGGATCTGAAGTGGTTACTTGCATAAGAAATCTCTAAAAAAGTCCATACCTTTCAGCCAACTTTTACATCTTAAACGTAACTGTACATCATACGAGGACTTCAAATCTGAAGCTGACAAGCTCAGCGAAAGATTATTAGGTAGAGGATATACAAAGACCACCCTTAAAAAGCATTCAACCGAGTTTAAAATCTTGACAGACAGAATCTTATATTCAAATTGAAAAATAAAAAACAAAAAACAGATACAACTAGACTCATTATGCGTTTCTCAAATGAACATAATAAGATTCGCAAAATTCTTACCAAACATTGGTTGATCCTTACAGAAGACCCTATTTTGGGAAAATTGGTAGGTAATTATCCTCAAATTACCTACAAAAAGACAGGCTACACTGGAGAATGCCTGGTTAAAAGTGAGTACAGGGGTAGCCTACAAGGAGATCCCTGTAAAACCAAGGGCACCTTTCCCTGTGGATCTTGTTCTTGTTGTCCCTACATTGGAAGGAGAATGCAGGTGACACTGCCCAATGGCAAACATTACACCATCCAACATTTCACCAATTGCCGCACAAAGGGAGTATTATATCTTATGAAGTGCTAGTGCGGCTCCTTCTATGTGGGGAAACCTCAACAGGAGCTCCGGGCATGAGTATGCAAACATCTCCAAGGCATGCGAATGGGCAATCTGTGCCTTTCTTTGGGAAGACATGTTGCAAAATACCATAAATACAGCGAGCCTCAGGTAAATATCACAGTCCTGGATCAAGTTCATATCCCCCTGAGGGATGGGGATTGGAACGCCTGGATGCCACCACACCCCCAGGTCTTAATGAAGTTGAAAGTTTCAGACCCTTCTTGGAAGGTTACAATTCTGGCAAAACAGACTCAGAGTTCCCCCCAAAAAATCCTCCCCGAAACCTCCCTTCATTAACAACCCTCCATCAATCTTCCTTATAAGAACTTCCACTCTTAGTTTGTGGTACAAAAGCCCACGTATCATCCTATGGGCATCTTCTTTAATCTCTACTATCTGCCTAGACTTTTCCCCCAGAATGAATGCCCATTTAATTCTCAACCAAATCAGTACACCCAGAAGGTCTCTTTTTTACAATAAGAGTTAATTTTGAATTTGCAAACTTATTGGTTAATTACTTCTTAGGTACAAAAATGTGCTTGTAAAGGAGTTGTCATTATATTTTGTAATTAAGGAATGTCTGTAACATATACACGTTCTGTTATGTATTTTTTGGGGCAAGCACTTCTGGTCTCCTTGGTGATCCCCCATTTGCTGTTTCTCCTCCATCGTGCCCAGCACAGATCGGCCCCAGTGGGGCGTTTACGCCTCCGCTTGGGGGCCTCTCTATTTATCTCCTTTGCTGTATCTGGCTGGTGGACTCTGCCCCCGGCCGGAGCGGCGGGTGATGTTTTTGTGCTGGCGGTTATAGTCCCTATACACAGGCACCATTCCAGTCTCCGGATGTTGACATCGCGGAGACCGTAAGTGACACCAGTGCCCATGATGCAGCCGCCTCTGACATGGTCGCTAATGCGCACTATATAGAGGACGCCGGGGAGAGTGGCCGGTGCCATTCCTCGCTCTGCCTTTACTAGTACAGAGCATAGACGCTAGGACTCTCCAGATGGAGTTGGACCGGGAACTTTCGCCACCAGTATCCGAGGCAGGCCTTGTGCCCCTAGTCACCTCACCTTGACTGTGGTTTCTGCTCAGAACATCGTCCTACAACCCTCCCTCTGGAGGTTCCTTTTTTCAATAATGCCAGGTGAGCCTATATTATCAAAACTTACTGGGGGCTTAGTGTTAATTATCTGAAATACTTTCTAAGACTAAAAAAACATGACTAATAGTAATTTATATATACTCTACAGGTTTTTTAGGTTCACTACATGAATATTGAACTGGTCATTGGATTACAACCAATCCTACTGTTCCAGCATGATGGATTTTTTACACTGGATGGGGGAAACCCATGAGAGACTAGAAAGTGTAACCCCACTTTTCCTTTTAATTTTCTCTCCATCTGTAAGTGATATTGAATGTGAATTATGTTTGGAACTAAATGTATCAAAAATGATTCTGTATACAAAGTATTAGTATATACAGAATTGTAAACCAAAAAGTGTAGCGCTAAAAAAAACACCGTACATATTACAATGTAAATCTATAGTGAATAACAACCGAAAATAAGTCCAAAATAAAGAAAAATGTGTTCACCCGGGTGAAGTGGACCTGCTCAGTTTGCACACTACGCTTTTATTCGTTTTTATGGAATTCCTTACTGCCTGATTGACACTTTTAAAATGTAAGTGTGATACTTTTTTAATAAATTCATTTGCCGATACAGTATTACGCTATGTAGACTCCTTTTTATATTGAGGCATACTGTTGCATGGTGGTGTCGGATTTTGAGACCTAGCTGGAGACTTTCTATATCTATGTATGATATGGTTTTCTATCCATGACCTTGTACAATGTTTTTAATATTTAACTTCCTATTTTTATTAATCTAAACAAATAAAAGTTTATAATTTTTAACATAATTGTTTGACTTTTCAAATTGCCTTAAAAATCCCACCACTAAGGGGCCATTTCTTTGATTGTACTTCCAAGGGATGATGGCAATTAACACTTCTGATTGCGGGGTAACCAGTGTTCTTTTCTCGAAAAAAGGGGCGGTAGCTGTGGTACCACACTATGGAGAGATCTCAAGCAACTGTAGAGAACAGGCTCTTCAAGAGGCAACCAAATCTATGTTAAATTGAGTTTATTGTGTTCACGTAAAGATACAAAGAGGGCATTACACCCTAGAGGAAGATTTGCTGACTGAATACATTGTTGCCATTACATTTTCTGAAACAGAGAACCTGCTTTTGCTGTTGATCTGGAGACCATTTTCAGGCTGCCTACCCCACTAACCAAAGTTTTTCAAGATTCGAGATTCATATCAGATACCGCTGAAAGGCTGATTGAAGCTGCCTCTTTCTCACCTTGGTTGGGGGATACCACAATCCCTCCGGGAAAGTTTTCTATTTCTATGTTTGTATGATATGGTTTTCTATCCATGACCTTGTACAATGTTTTTAATATTTTTATTAATCTAAATAAATAAAAGTTTATAATTTTAAACATAATTGTTTGACTTCTCAAATTGCCTTAAAGAACATTTGTAAAGTCAGATATTGATGTTGGATGAGAAGATCTGTCTCCACATTTCCATTCACCCCAAAGCACTTCCGTAGGGTTGAAGTCAGGATTCTATGTTAGCTACTCAAGCTTCATGCACAAGGGTGCAGTCATGCTAAAACAAAAACAGGCCTTCTCCAAACTTTTGCAATAAGATTGGAAGTTCATAATTGTCTAAAATGTATGTTGTAGAACTGACAGTATCCTTCACTAGAAACACCTAAACTCAATAAATTGGCAAGGGATCCACATACAGTTGGCCATATAGGTAGCTGGGGTGGCCAGGTGTCCACAACATATTGCCATATAGCAGGGATGGCGAACCTTGGCACCCCAGATGTTTTCAAACTACATTTCCCATGATGCTTATGCATGCTACAGTGTAGTTGAGCATCATGGGAAATGTAGTTCCAAAAGATCTGGGGTGCCAAGGTTCGCCATCACTGCCATATAGCATAATCATCTAAGTCTATGAAAAATCTAGCTATCTTGAAGTTGATATTTACATTTAGTAATTCCAGTGTTCTGGTGGTCTGTTTGGGGGTGGTGGAATATTAACTGCATCATGTGGAGCCTTATAGTACCATCTATTTAATGGCAACATTATTATTTACTTCTTGCACACAGTGCATGTTTACTTTAGATTAAAACGTACCATTTGTAGAAAAAATATCTTTCAATGAGTGTCCTACATAGACTATTGAAAAAATTCATACTTTCAAGCCAATAAAATAAATTACCTGTTTTTCCAAACATTTGCTCTTGGCATGGATACTGTAAACTCCAGTTCTGAGTGACTTTGCAAGATGTCACTTTCTTGGAAATGTTGGCAAGCAGTGAGGTTTCTGGTTGACTTGTAAAGTAGCCAAAATTGTAAGTAAACCTGTTTTCTGCGGCAATGTTTCCCGATCTTCTGTTTTCTTGAAATACCCATTTACAAAGTACAGTAAAGTAATCCCCTACAGAAATATTAAAGTACAAATGTGGTCTAATTAAAAAGAAGGATACTGAGAAGATGTTGAAGTAATGTAATATAATAAAGTGACTGCTTTTTCTATGTTGTGAGAGCAGCTCATACATAAACAGGTCTCCAGTAAACACCACCAATGAAATCTGTGTCTGAGTTACTAAATTTAACCACTTGACCTCTGGAAGATTTACCTCCCTTCCTGATGAGGCCATATTTTGCGATACGGCATAGATTACTTTAACTGACAATTGTGAGGTTGTGCAACGCTGTACCCAAATAACATTGACATTGTCCTTTTTCCCACAAATAGAGCTTTCTTTTGGTGGCATTTGATCACCTCCGCGGTTTTTATTTTTTTATTTTTTGTGCTATAAACAAAAAAAAAAGAACGACAATTTTGAAAAAAAAACAAAAAAACAATATTTTTTACTTTCTGTTATAAAAAAAATCCAATAAAAAAATTTAAAACATTTAATTTCTTCATCAATTTAGACCAATATGTATTCTGCTACATATTTTTGGTAAAATCTCAGCAAGCGTATATTGATTGGTTTAGTTATAGCGTCCACAAACTATGGGATATTTTTATTTATTTCCATGTCCAAGCTCCATTCACTAAGTGTTATGTAGCCGCATAAAGCCATATTAGTGTTATAAAATCATTGATTTTATAACACTAATATGCCTTTATGCGGCTACATAACACTTAGTGAATGGAGCTTGGACATGATTTTATAACACTAATATGGCTTTATGCAGCTACATAACACTTAGTGAATGGAGCTTGGACATGATTTTAGAACAATAATCTTTCCCTTAAAGCAACAGCTGGAAACTTTCCCTGTACAACTTGGAGATGATTTCTTGCACAAAAATAAAAAAACAGTGTTGGCTACCTCCTCCTCCTCCACTGCCACTTTCACCGCCTCCTCAACCTCCAACTCCACATCCACATCCATTTTTAATTTTTTTATGTGATTTTAGTTTTAAAATTATTTAAGTTATTTCCCTATCCCCATTTCTTTGTAGGGCACTTGTCCAACTCTTACCCCCATTTTCCTTCCTTTTGCAGACCTCTAGGACTTGCCAGGACTTTGTTACAGCCATTTTTGTGCCTAAAAGTTCGGGTCCCCATTGATTTCAATGTGGTTCGGGGTCCGGGTCAAAGTTCGGGGTCAAGTCCGGACCCGAACCCGAACCCGGACTTTGTCCCAAAGTTAGGCCGAACCAGCAGAACCCGAACTTCCAGAGGTTCGCTCAACTCTAGTCACCAACTCTCTGCTCACAGAGCACTGAGAACTGACCAATCAGTGGTGTTTGATTGCTTGGTTCTCAGTCTTAGAGCCAGCAGGGGACAGATGCAGCATTGGACCAGTGCTGCATTCACCAAGGTGAATTTCTGGAAAAAAAAAGCAAAGTTCTCTTTTACTATTGCTCTTTTTGACAGGTAAATAACTTCAAAGAGCAGCCCTCTGTAAAAAAAATGCAATATATACTTACCTCTCTGGTGGGTAGTGTGCTCCAAATGCCACTGCTATCTAACACTTCCTGGTGTGTAGGGTAGCGTGTTCCCTGCTAGGTGCCATGGTTTCTCTCCCCAACCCCTACTCCACTATAGGACATGTGTTTTTAAAGCTGTCTTTGCTTGATTTGCTGAAAAAGACCACAGTGTTCAATAGCTCAATTTTATTTGTACACACAGGACTGAATGAATCAGAGCAGTGACTTTGCCTGCTCACCCTGGCTGTACACAAGTGATCCTATCAAAAGTTTCTTTTAGGGCCGACCCGTCATTTATATATACTGGACTGAAGCTTGCATGAGAACAACCGAGCTGCTATTGGTGATGTGTATTGGCCTCAGCCACGGGAACTTTTCTCCGCCTCGGAGAATGATCAGGCACAGCAGGCGGTTCGCTTGACAATTCCCGTTTGTTTTCTTTTCTTTTTTTCACATTTTTTTGGAAGAAATGTCTCAAGTATATGTTCTACTGATTATGTATATGTGGTTGGTGGGAGCCCCCGGCCATTTTTGGTGTGGGGCCCCACCTATTGTCCCATCAGGGGGTTCAGGTGTGGGCTTCTGGAGGGGTCCTGGAATTCTTGGCTTACCCCTATGGCGCCCCTTACTGTGATATCGTGGAATGTCAGAAGGCTTAACTCTGGCATTAAAAGGGCCCTAGTCTTCAACTATCTTGAAAATTATAGCCCAGATATCTGTATACTTCAGGAAAAACATTTGGTAGGGAGTAGAATCCTTAGATTAAAAAAACCTTGGGTTGGGCACTATTATCATTCCACATACTCCACACATGCTGGGGGAGTCAGCGTGCTGATTCGCCGGACCCTACCCTTTGAGCTTCTGGACCTGCACCTGTACCCGGAGGGTAAATTTGTGTTAATCCATGCTGTTATTGACGGACTCCCTATGGTCCTGGTGGGACTGTATATCCCCCCTCCGACCACGGTTGTACTCCTCAAAAAGGTGGCGCAGCTGATAGCTGGCTACCCGGCTGCTGCGGTTGTCTTGGCAGGGGACTTCAACATGGCCTCCTCTCCATGTTTGGACAGACTGACCCCGGAGGTGGCCTTGGACTCCCCCATTTCTAGGTGGACGGCCACTTTTGGGTTCACGGATGTCAGGAGGTTGAGACACCCACAGGCTCGGAGTTACACCTGTAGCTCAGCCACCTATGCAGCCATGTCCCGCATAGATTTGTTTTACGTCAGCGGCCCCATCCTGGATAGGGTTGAGGAGGTGACCATCCTCCCCAGGGGCATCTCGGACCATGCTCCGGTTCTTTTGCGTCTACGCACGAGAGGGAACCTGTCGGACTGTCTCTGGAGACTGTGGAGATACTGGGTCTCTGACGAGAGGGTGGAACCTGTAATAGACTCGGCAATACTGGCGTTTTGGGCTTCTGATGCTCCGGGGGAGGCCAATGGTTTCCCGATGGGAACGCTTCAAGGCGCATATTCGTGGTCAGTATCAGTCCACTATTGGTGTGGGCTGGGGAGGCACTGGACTGAGCAGTGACTGAGGCTCAGAGACTGGAGGGCCAATACACTGAGACTAGAGACGAAGGGCTTAGACTTGATCTGTCAGTGGCAATACGGGAAATACAGCTCCTGTGAATGGCGGCCACTAAAAAACAATTACTTTTTAGATCACAGAGAATTTTAGAACAGGATGAGTGGACTGGGAGTTTGCTGGCGTGGCTCTCGAGAGAGCAGAACACCTCGGTGCATGTGGCTCACATACGGGATGGGACGGGGAGATTGGTATCAGATTCTGGGTATGTCAATGCCCGCTTTGCATCGTATTACGCCAAGTTAAACTCCTCTAGGATGGACTACTCTGCGGAGGAACTCCATTCTTTCCTGGGATCCATTCGATTCCCCAAACTCTCCGAGGAAGCCCGTTGGGGACTTGACGCTCCATTCACCCTGAAAGAAATACAAAATGCCATAGCCTCTATGCAGGTGGGGAAAACACCAGGGGAGGATGGTATCCCGGTGGAGTTCTTTAAAACTCACTGCACCTCCCTGGCCGGGGGTTTCAGAGAGATGCTGCTGACCTCCCTGAAGGATTTGCGGTTACCACCGTCAATCTCACGGGCAGTGATAGTGGTTATACCCAAACTGGGGAAGGACCCTGAACTCTGCTTATCCTATAGGCCCATATCCTTGCTGAATGCTGATGCCAAAATATTCACCAAGGTTCTGGAAAATAAGCTCAACAAGGTCATACTTACCCTGATCCATGGAGACCAGACAGGCTTCATGCCCGGAAAGGGCACAGATATTAATCTCCAGCACCTTTTTATGGTGATTGATCGCGTGGGCGGGCGGGGGGGGCTCGGAGGTGATTGCCTCGCTGGACGCCGAGAAGGCTTTTGACTCAGTGGAGTGGGAATACCTGTGGTTGACCCTGCGGAAGTATGGGTTTGGACCAACCTTTATTTCCTGGCTACAACTCCTGTATGCCGGGTCCGCATGAATGAGCAGCCTTCCCACTCCCCCGAGGCACAAGACAAGGATGCCCTCTGTCCCCTGCCCTCTTCGCCTTGGCTATTGAGTTGCTGGCGATTATGCTTCGGGCTTCCTCCACGGTAGGGTATTGAGGTACCTCCCCTGGAGGAAAAGGTGTCGATGTACGCTGATGACATGCTACTTTATCTGAAAGATGCTCATCAGTCCCTCCGCTCTGCCCTGGGGGTCATTGACACCTTTGGCAGATTCTCGGGTATCAGGATTAATTGGGACAAATCAATCCTGTTTCCCCTGAGAGACATTCCGCCCCCTGATGGACTGCCGGCTCCGCTCCAATGGGTGGACAGGTTTAGATATCTTGGCATACATGTCTGACGGGATCTCTCAGGATACCTAGAAGACAATGTTCACCCTATCCTTCAGAGTTTCCTCCAGAAGAGTGTGCTGTTGTGGAGTCTGCCCCTTACACCAGTGGGCAGGGCTAATCTAGTCCAGATGTCCTTTCTCCCCAAGTTTTTATATGCTTTTAGGCACACCCCGGTCACTATCTCTAATGCATTTTTCAGTAAACTAGATCAGGCCGTAGGGTCTTTTGTATGGAAGGGAGCAGTTCTAAGGGTGGCCAGACACATACTACAGCTTCCAATGTCTAAGGGAGGTCTACTCCTGCCTTGCTTTAAAAAATACTATTGGGCAGCAGTTCTGGTCTCGGTGAGATGGTGGTTCACACAGGATCGGCCAAATCCTGCTGTGAACTTAGACGCCGCTATATTGGGATCCTACTCAGAGCTTACCAATTTTGTGTATAGGGGACCTAGGTCTACCGTGGCCACCACTCCCATGAAAACAACAGCAACGGTGTGAAGACAGGCCTCAACGGCCCTAGTCGAGCCGGGAGGATTCTCTCCTCATGCCCCGCTGTGGGGTAATCCATCCATGGCACATCTTCGCAGGATTCCTGACCCGCAAGTGTGGGCTAGGTGGGGGGTGCGGGCGCTGCGTGACGTTATGGCTGCTGGGCAATTACTTACTTTCGTGGAGTTGAGGAACCGATACTTGCTCCCACCCTGGATGTACGTCAGGTATTTGCAGGTGCGGCATGCTATGAGAGCGCAGTTCCCTAACTCCGTCACTTTTGAAACCCAGCTCGGTAGAACAGCTTTTGACCACACGTAACATTGACAGAACACTCTCCTCTATTTACCTTAGACTTACATGCAGGGACGGGGGGAGGACGGACAGAACATACTAGGCCTGGAAGCGAGACATCTCATCCCTCACAGACGAAGACTGGACAGAATGCCTCCATCAGTTTACTCCCCTCCTGATCTCTGCCAAGGATAAATTTGTACAACTTAAATTCCTACACCGGGTATACTACAAGCCACAGAGACTATCAGTCATATACAATACTGGAGACGATAGATGTCCGAGGTGCCGTGGAGATATAGGCAATTTTATCCACATGGTGTGGCTATGCCCGATGCTTCAGGGGTACTAGCAGGAGGTGGTCGCTGGCATTGGTAGAATTTGTGGAGTGGCCCTGACCCTCGACCCTTCGGTCCTACTGCTTGGGATAACTGATAATATACCTACCAATACTCATGTCAAATTGTTTATTTTTTATACAGCTTATTATGCCAGGAAAAATATAATGATTAACTGGAAGTAAGCAGACCCCCCCACAGTGACGGCGTGGCGGACTCTGATAAATGACACCCTGCCACTATACAAATTAACATATATGGGCCAAAACTGTCCTAAACAGTTTCAGAAGATCTGGTCGGAGTGGGTGGAGGCCCATCATTTGACAGTGTGAGTGGCGGTTGGGCGGGATTTTGGTATCCCCCATGCCCCCCTCTCTCCCCTGGTCCTCTCTCGGGCCTCACATGGGGACTCTAGCCCTGTTTACCTAGCTTTCTATGCCCTCTCGTCCCTGTCTGGGCCCAGTCACTCTCCTCTTCCCTCTTCTCTGCTCTCCCTTTCTCCCTCCCTCCCTTTTTCTTTTTTTTCCCTACTCCCCTTCAGACAGATTTTCCCCCTTGGTATTGTATCTTAAGATGTGACTCCTTTTAGAGGCCCCCCGCGAGATCGTAGGCTGATCTGAGCCCTTGGATACGATGCGCTACTACTTCTAAATGTATTTAATCTTTGCTTTGGCATATACTGTTACGGAATTGTGTAATGGATGAAATGTGAAATTCATATGTAGAAATGTATTCTCTGATGACTGTACCTGCTGATATTCACATGTAAACCACTGTCTACTTTGAACAATAAACATTCCTTCTGTTAAAAAAAAAAAGTTTCTTTTAGAGAACCTGAAAGCAAACAGCTTCTGCTCTGCTCTCTATTTAGAGAACCCATAGCAAATCCTGTGTCATTAGTACCATTTTTATTAAATGGTTATGCACAAGAAAATTAGTTTATAAAGTTTGTACTTTAAAAAAAAAAGACATTTTTAACAAAATAAACTCAAATCCATTATAATCCAGTGTCATCTAATGCCTGCATTTCTGTTCGCATTGACTCCTTTGTATCCTAGGCTTAAGCTGTATAACGGGACAGCACTTCCTTCCAAGTATGGTCAATCTACATCAGTTATGTACCCAGCCTTTGACACTCAGATGTCAAATTCCAAAGCTTCTGTGGCCAGTAGAGGGTCTCCCATTTTACAGTTAAAATCAAGGTCTTGCGTAGAACGTAAGCCTAAGGTCCTTATTATGTAAAAGGGGCCATATTTGAAGACAAGCACAGGTAACTTGTCAGCACCCAAACTTTACTAGCATTGATAGTTTTTATACCTTAGTGAACAGGCCAAGTTCCCTTTTAAGAGAACAGACGTGTCCTGTCTCCTGCCTGAGCTCTGGGCTGACAACTGACATTATGCCCAGACTGCTGGAAGATAGTAAATAATACTGTCAAATAAAACTTTTAGGTTTTTTTTATGTTATCCTGACATCGCCTTTCTTATGTGACAGTTTGCTAAAATCCTGTTATTTGCACTGAGCTCAGACATGAGATGACCATGCATCCTATAAATTAGTCTGACCCCTTTGTTCCAAAAGAGAGAGAAAATAAGTAAATAATAAAATATCAAATAATCCCTGAGAGGTAAGGCTGCATTATTATAATAATTCAAGAGTGTATATTCAAATTAGTAAAGATCCCCATTGGTAACTGGTTCTGTTTACAGCAACTCTGTGGGAAAAAAAATAATAAAGCCAGCCCATTGAAGAAGAGTTATACAGTTGTGCTCATAAGTTTACATACCCTGGCAGAATTTATGATTTCTTGACCATTTTTCAGAGAATATGAATGATAACACAAAAACATTTCTTTCACTCATGGTTAGTGTTTGGCTGAAGCCATTTATTAGCAATAAACTGTGTTTACTCTTTTTAAATCATAATGGCAGCAGAAACTACCCAAATGACCCTGATCAAAAGTTTACATACCCTGGTGATTTTGGTCTGATAACATGTACACAAGTTGACACAAAGGTGTTTGAATGGCTATTAAAGGTAACCATCCTCACCTGTGATCTGGTTGTTTGTAATTAGTGTGTGTATAAAAGGTCAATGAGTTTCTGGACTCCTAGCAGACCCTTACATATTTCATCCAGTGCTGCACTGGCATTTCTGGATTATAAATCATGGGGAAAGCAAAAAGAATTGTCAAAGGATCTGCGGGAAAAGGTCTTTGATAAAACAGGAAAGGGGTATAAAAACATATTCAAGGAATTGAGAATGCCAATCAGCAGTGTTCAAACTCTTAACAAGAAGTGGAAAATGAGGGGTTCTGTTGAAACCAAACCACGGTGAGGTAGACCAACTGCCACAAAGGAAAATTGTTCAGGATGCAAAGAAAAAGCCACAAATAACTTCAGGTGAAATACAGGACTCTCTGAAAACATGTGGTGTGGCTGTTTCAAGATGCACAATAAGGAGGCACTTGAAGAAAGATGGGCTGCATGGTCGAGTCTCCAGAAGAAAGCAATTACTACGCAAATGCCACAAAGCATCCTGCTTACAATATGCCAAACAGCAAAGAGACAAGCCTCAAACCTTCTGCCACAAAGTCATTTGGAGTGATGAGACCAAAGCTGAGCTTTTTGGCCACAACCATAAACGCTACATTTGGAGATGAGTCAACAAGACCTGTGAAACATGGAGGTGGATCGCTGATGTTTAGGGGATGTGTGAGCTACAAAGGCACAGGAAATTTGGTCAAAATTGATGGCATGATGAATGTAGCATGCTATCAAAAAATACTGGAGGAAAATTTGCATTTATCAGCCTGCAAGCTGCGCATGGGACGTACTTGGACATTCCAACATGACAATGATCCAAAACACAAGGCCAAGTCGACCTGTCATTGGCTACAGCAGAATAAAGTGAAGGTTCTGGAGTGGCCATCTCAGTCTCCTGACCTCAATATCATTGAGCCACTCTGGGGAGATCTCAAACGTGCAGTTCATGCAAGACAGCCCAAGAATTTCCAGGAACTGGAGGCTTTTTGCCAAGAAGAATGGGCAGCTTTACCGTCTGAGAAGATAAAGAGCCTCATCCACAAATACCACAAAAGACTTCAAGATGTCATTGGTGTTAAAGGGGGCAATACATGTTATTAAGAACTGGGGTATGTAAACTTTTGATCAGGGACATTTTGGGTAGTTTCTGTTGTCATTATGATTTAAAAAGAGTAAACACAGCTGATTGATAATAAATGGTTTCAGCCAAACACTAACCATGAGTGAAAGAAATATTTTTGTGTTATCATTCATATTCTCTGAAAAATGGCCAAGAAATCATAAATTCTGCTAGGGTATGTAAACTTATGAGCACAGCTGTATGTCATTAGAGTGTCCCAGCAAAGCCGCAATTTAGTTTGCTAAAGACAGGCACCATCCCAGCATCCCATTAAAAAACAAACAAACATAAATATGTATGTGCCGCCACACTAAATTGTAATTGCATCTGCACATACAGTTTTATTTCAGTCTCCTTTAGACATGTGCAGAACAACAATTTTTTTTGTGTTTCAAATCATTATTTACAAACATTTGTTTAGTTAAATTTGTTAAATTAATTTAATTTGTTTTCGGAATTTGCTTTGTTTAATCAAATATCAAGGCATTTGATTTTCAAATTTTGGAAGATGGTTATATTCTTTCTATTACATCTTATTCTGTTCTATCGTTTTTCTGTTCTTTTCTATTCTATTATTACATTTACTATTCTATTATTTTTGAAACTATTTGAATTTGAGTTTATTGTATTTGAATTCAAATTTATTTTTAAATTTGAAATGATCAATTTGAAATTTAAATTTCGGAAGATGGTTATATTCTTTCTATTTCATTCTATTCTATTCTATTGTTCTATTCTATTTTATTATTTTATTTTCTATTCTATTCTTTTCTATTCTATTCAAATTTGAATTTATTCTATTTGAAATTTGCATTTCTGAAGATGGTTATATTCTTTCTATTACATTTTATTCTATTCTATTTTTTTCTATTCTTCTCTATTCTATTTTATTCTATTCCAATTTAAATCTATTCTATTTGAAATTCAAATTTCAGAAGATGGTTATATTCTTTATATTTTATTCTACTCTATTCTCTTCTATTCTACTCTATTCCTTTATTATCTATTCTATTTTATTCTGTTCTTTTATTTTCTATCCAAAACTATTCAAATCAAATTTTAAAATGTTTCGAATTAGATTTGAATTTGAATTTCGTACAAAATTTAATTTTGTTATTTCGGATTCATTTAACCACTTCAGCCCTGGAAGGATTTACCCCCTTAATGACCATAGCACTTTTTGCGATTCGGCACTGCATCGCTTTAACTGACAATTGCGCGGTCGTGCAACATTGTACCTAAAACAAAATTGATGTATTTTTTTCCGATAAATAGAGATTTCTTTTGGTGGTATTTGATCACCTCTGCAAACAAAAAAAGACAATTTTGAAAATATTTCTTACTTTTTGCTATAATAATTGTCCAAAAAAAAAATATATAAAAAAACTAATTTATTCATCAGTTTAGGCCGATATATATTCTTCTACATATTTTTGTTAAAAAAAAAAAATGCAATTGGCGTTTATTAATTGGTTTGCGCAAAAGTTGCCGCGTTTACAAACCATGAGAATTCATTTATGGTGATTTTTATTGGGGACTGTGATATTGCGGCGGTGGGCCCAATGACATTTATCAGAGCTAAAAATATCCAATGATTACTGTATAAATGTCATTGGCAGGGAAGGGGTTAACCTGCAGGGGGAGATCTAGGGGTTAACTGTGTTCCCTAGGCATGTTCTAATTGTGTGGGGGCTGGGCTGTAGCAGACTCAGTGTCAGCTGGCGACCCGCGACCCCACTCAGGGACCGTGCGGTTGCGCGCGTACGTGAATCGCCATTTATGGACGGCGATCTGCACTACGCTGCCAACTTGCGGCAGTAAATGTATGCAAACCAGTTGGGAACCGGTTAAATACGTTACTATTGTTATTTGGATATTCATATACATCCAAATTTCGAATAACTAAAAATTTGTCAGAATTTCCATTGGGAGTGAAACAAACCGCACATGTCTATTCTCCCTGCAAAGTCCCACAAATACATGGCGAGCCGGCCAGTGAAGTCCATCTAATGCAAGTTCTTGTGGTGGTGTGGAAACAATGCTGCACTGCTCCTGAATTCAGAGTACAGTTGCCCCTCTCATGTAGGCTGTGCCTTCTTATACCACAGTGGAATGATACATTGTTGCAAGGGGTGGGGCTATCAGCTTTGTCACTGCGAGTAACTTGTCAATCAGCTTCTGGACACAGCTAGTCCTACCCACTGCATTCTGTATTGGTAGCACAGCTTCTGTTGCTGACACCCTCCCACTCTGAGCTGCAGTGTCTGGGGGTGGGGGGGGAGCATGGGAAACACAAATAAAGGAGCCTTTGACTCAATCGGGGAAGGTAAAATAAGTTTTTTGTTTAGTTTATGAGGCTTGTGCATGACATAATATCTGAGTTTGGTAGGCACAGGGTTCAATCACATCACTCCAGCAATGGAAATTCTTTTACTTGCCCTACGTCCTGCTTTCCCATGGGCATGCAATCTATGCATCGGAAATGACGTGGCAAAAATGGTGTAACAGAACTTCTGCCCAACCCAATGCGAAGACGCAAAGGTGAAAAGCGTCTAATATGGGCAAAATTTAATGTGAATGAACATTTTGTATATAAAGTTTTCTTTCTTCTTAATAAATAGTATTGCACAAACTGCGGTTTTCCTGTTTTGTTTATCCCTGCACTGGTGGACTGAAATACCAGAGGAGATTTAGACATGAGAGCTTAACTTATGGGGAGTAGAGGAGAGAAGGAGCAGTGCTCTGCTGAATAAGTGCAATAATAACAAAAAAACGCTATTTTGAACCAACTTATTAACCGCTTGCCGACCAGCCGTCCTCAATATATGGCAGCAGGTCGACTCTCCTGTGCGAACCGCCATAGCTGTATGGAGTGCCGCAGGAACGCCAGTGGAAGCGTGCCTGGAGGTTCCGCAGACTCGATGTCCGCCGGCGACACGCTATATCGGTGTACAGAGGCAGAACTAGGATCTGCCTATGTAAACAAGGCGGATCCCCATTTTGCAAGATGGCATGTCCGAGATCTTCTGTTCCCGGTGCCGAGACCAGTGATCTCTGTCATGTCCCAGACAGCCCATCCCCCCACAGTTAGAACACTCAGAAGGAACACACTTAACCCCTTGATCGCCCCCTGTTGTTGCCAGTGTCATTTATATATTGATCAGTGCTTTTATATAGCACTGATCAACGTAATAATGTCACTGGTCCCCAAAAAGTGTAATTTGGGGTCAAATTTGTCTGCGGCAACATCGCAGTCCCGCTAAAAATTGCAGATCACCACCATTACCAGTAAAAACAATAAAAAAAAAATAAAAGTCCCTCAATCTATCCCATAGTTTGTAAACGTGATAACTTTTGCTTAAACCAATCAATATATTGTGAATTTTTTTTACCAAAAATATGTAGAAAAATATATATCAGCCTAAACTGATCAATACATTTGTTTTTCTATTTTTTTTATTGGATGTGTATTATAGCAAAAAGTTTAAAAAATTTGTTTTTATTTTTCAAAATTGTCGCTCTTTTTTTTGTTTATAGCGCAAAAAATAAAAATTGCAGAGGTGATCAAATACCACCAAAAGAAAGCTCTATTTGTGGCAAAAAAAGGACATCAATTTTATTTGGGTGCAATGTCGCACGACTGCGCAAATGTCAGTTAAAGCGACGCAGTGCTGTATTGAAAAAAATGGCCTGGTCAGGAAATGGGTAAATCCTTCCGGTGCTGAAGTAGTTAACTTAAGGGGTCATTCGATCTAGTGAGTGCATCACTCGATGGGGATTGCTTGGGAACACATATGAAAGAGGAGGAGGTGCTCAGTAGAATCACAATTGTATATTGGTTTAAATGGCAGAGGGAGCAACATTTTGAGGACACAGAATCACAGGCAGACTGATGAATTATCTGCTTAGTTATTTTAAAAAAAGGTTTTGGTTATTAGTTGCTTGCTATAAGCCTTGTGATATTTTTTCATATGGCCCCTTTCATACGACTGGACCGCTCGGATCCGTCTGTCAGTTTTTCTGACGGATCCGAGCGAACCACCCATAGATCACTATGGGCAGGTGGATGTCAGCGGAGATGTGTCCACTGACACCGCCTGCAATCCGATCCAACATGATCCGCTCAAAAAAAACGTATGGGTGATATGTTCACCCATCCGTCTAGTGGATCGGATTGGATGGGATCGGATCAAAACAGACAGGCGGATCCATTTCAATCGATCTCCCCATAGAGAAGAGCAGGGAGCTGACAGGTCTGTCCCTGCACAGCGTGCAGTGACGGAGCCTTCACCCGCCGGCTCGGCGAAGATCATTGGAGAGATCCCCTACTGAGCTGGCGGACCCCGCTGAGCGGATCTGTTCAGTATGAAAGGGGCCTTAGGCGGTTGATTTACTAAAACTGGAGAGTCCAAAATCTGGTGCAGCTGTGCATAGAAACCAATCAGCTTCTAACTTCAGCTTGTTCAATTTAGCTTTGACAACCAAGCCTGGAAGCTGATTGGTTTCTATACAGAGCGGCACCAAATTTTACACTCTCCAGCTTTAGTAAATCAACCCCTTGGTCACAGTGGATTGTGGTCACTATATACTATAGAGTGCAGATTTATGTGTTTTTGTCTTAATCATTAAAAAAAATATGTACATTTTTTGTATTGCTTTATGTATATGATTTATGCACAGTATTGAGAGTACTGCTCCCACAATTTTAATAGCCATTCAGAGAACACATTGTAATTTCTCAGTAAATGCAAGGTGATCTCTGATTGAAAGAGATGGAGAGGTGGGGACAGTGACATCACAATTTCCACCTTGTCCAAGCAGAAATAACTTTGCATTCACTGAGAAAATGCAAAGTGTCCTCTGAATGGCGTCCTTGCTGAGCGACCCCCTGTGTTTACAATGCAGCAATGCAGTGCTCGGCATGGAAACTAATGGAGATCACTGGAGTAGCAGTGCCCAGCTGAAGCAATGTAACTATGTAAAAACTGCCATACATAAACTTCAGCTACACAATGGGATTGATTTACTAAAAGTGGAGATTGTAAAATTTGGTGCAGCTGTGCATGGTAGCCAATCAGCTTCTAACTTCAGCTTGTTCAATTAAGCTTTAACAATAATACCCGGAAGCTGATTCATTTCTATGTAGAGCTGCACCAAATTTTGCACTCCATCGTTTTAGTAAATCAACCCCTATGTATGATGGTAAGATTACCTGTAGCAGTTGCCACAACAAATTGGCCTTTTCTTTTTCATTGTGGCAAATTGCAAAAATCGAGCACCCATTGATTAATTTATTTCATTTCTTAACCACTTGCTGACCATCCACTGTACATATACGGCGGCAGGTCAGCTCGATTGCACAATCCGCGGTCTAGGCATGTGATACTGTGGGCGCACGCATGCAGTGGGGCGTGCCTGTGGGTCCCGCGAACTGAATGTCCACAGGCGACCCGTGATCGCGGTATACAGAGGTATACAGAGGCAGAACGGGAATTCTGACAGGGGAGATCTCAGAGATCTGCTGTTCCCAGTGATCGGGAACAGAGATCGCTGTGGTGTTCCAGGCAGCAGTCCCCCTAAAAATTGCAGATCGCCGCCATTACCGGTAAAAACATAAAAAAGAAAAGCGGCTTGTTTCCTTCTCACACAGATCAGAGTGGAATTTGCACTGCATCGGTGTGAATCCAGCCTTATGGGGGTAAATCCTTCCGGGGCTGAAGTGGTTAAATAGAAAGAAAACCATAAAATGAGTATTCAGGTTTTTTTTAACATTTTTTTTTCCCCCTTTATATGTTGTAGGTCTTTATTCCGGTGATTGGGGCACAGGATGTGTGCCATGCCTATGCCACCCCAGAGGATCAGTTAGTGCCATCTGCAATGATATAAGCGGTCAATGCAAGTGCGGGGATTACTCAATATTTGGGGTAAAATGTGACCAGTGCAGCGACTCCTTCTATGGATTTCGTCAGGACACAGGAAGGTATGGAGAAATATTTTAGTGCATTATTTTGATACAAATTTTGTCAACCCCTTGGAGCCCCTACACTCTGTCCAGATCCCCATATGAGTCACACATTATATATAAATTCACTTTTATTTAGACAAGCATTACATTACAACCTTTTCAATGCTGTAGGCTGTATTTACCATAAAGGAAATTGTGGCCGGTATCTAGAGCAGGCTTCCACAATGAGGGTGGCATGGTGGGTTCATGACGATGGGATAATACATATTTGCATGGTGTCACATATATGTGTTCCTGTTTGTACTGGGAGCAGGCTTGATCATGCGTCCCCAGTTCCAAGACCAAGCTGTCACTGACAGCTGCTGATCTCAAACTTATGATCAGGAGCTGGTATAGGATTGCCGCCTCACCCCTTTATACCTGAACACATATCAATTACACAGGTTCTGTGGTTGATTCAGGTGGAATTTAAACTCACATAGTGCCTTATCTGGATTAAATTAGTCCCAGAAACTGTAAATAATATGTGTTCGGGTTTAAAGGGATGAGCTGGCAACCCTAAGCTGGTAAGACATGATCATTGCGATAGCCAGTCATGATGATCACTGGTATAGAACCCACTCTCTGTCTGTGAGAAGATAAAGATGAAAACGATACATTGTATCTGTGTAAATATAATAAACAGGCTGTTGGAAAAGAAAAAAAGATAAAATAGTTGAATCAGGGCTTGATCTAGATTAGTTAGTGTTAAGGGCCTTACACACAGGCCGAGTATCAGGCGGCATTGGCTGGTTCAATACAAACCAGACGACATTTAGCCCATGTGTACGGCAGCCAGTCCAACAGAAGCCAGCTCTTCAGCCGGCTTCTGACCAACGGGTATCACTGAAAAAGGCCTGGCTGACCAGTGTGTTGTTGCAGGGGGAAGGGGGGGTCCCATTTCTAAAAATTTGTGTCTGATTTGAATTAGGCAAGAGAACTGAGAGAGGAAGGGGGTGCAGAGGCTGGTTAAAGTACTCAGGAGACCCTGTACGTAAAGATACATAGAACCATACCCATCCCTGCCCCCATATACTCACCTTACCTGTGCCTCCTATGACGCTCCTTGTGCACCTCTGTTTAGTAACAGCATGCAACCAGCTCCACTGTGTTGCTGTCTGGGACTAGCATCCAATGGCTTGGTCAGAGCACTGTCAGATGACCAGAGCAGTGATATTACCAAGCAGCTAATATCAGCACCAGCCACAGAAGAGCAAATAGCTGCAAGAGAGAGCAGGTAAAACAAATATAAGGGATGCCTCTTCCAGAGAGATGAGCAAGGCGACAGTGTCTCTTTAAATGAAATTTCTTCTTTTCACAAAAAATGAAAAGGTGAACCAGGAATTTGAAAGACCAACTCTTCTTCCCCTTATGTCCTGATTCCTTAGGGCTTCCAGCAGGATCAGATAAATTCTGATTGGTCGCATGCTGGCACCTGACCACTTTGGCCAATCGAAATCTCTCTGATCTGCCCCAGATGCCCTAAGGAAAGATGGGGTAGAAGAGTGTATAGGTAGGTGCAGTTAGCTACTTTGCCACCAGATGGCTCTTTACCAGAATAGTGTCTGGTTACACCAAATAGGGTTATCAGATGGAGGCCCCTTTTAGGTAGAGCCCTCCTGCAGTGATGTCATGGTTGAGTCAGTGCCCTGTTATAAGCCAGGTTGAAAGGGGCCCTAGCAGCACCTGGGGCATGGGAGCTAAACACCCTACACCTATGTTGATGTAATCAGCATGTGTAGACCCTGTATAGGGCAGGAGACCTGGGGAGTAAACCTGCATTCAGGAAGAGCCATCTGCAGTCCTTATGTCCCTTATGGAGGCAAGGTTTAGGGTGGACTATAAAAGGCCTTTCAGGCCAGGTCAAGAGTTCCCCGTGTGGGGCTGCTTCCCTGGAGGGTCCTGGGAAAGGTGTACCTATGGAAGGGGTTACTATAGAGAGCACAGTCCTGTGAGTGCTAATGACTCTGGGTGGAGGAGAGTCTGTTAGAGAAAGGTGGCTGCCAAGGTGCTGCATATGCTTTCACACGGGAATACTGTGAACTGTCCACTAGATGTGATTGACTGTGTAATGTCATGTGACTTTAGATTGTATGTCAATGTGATGTGGCTGTTATGCCATTTCCAGAATCCCATCAGTAAATTGCAGCAAACTACTTTATGTGTGAACAATCATTCCTTTGGGGGTGTAAAGGTCAACAGCCGGAAATATTGTGTGGAAGCCTCTGGCATGGACTGGGGTGCAAGATGGGGGAGGTATGGGCTTCAGCAGTGTTCTAGCAGGACATCAGCGGGGGTAAGGACTTGTGCTCTTGGCACCAAATCTAGCCAACCACAAATCCTCTCTTGTAAGTGGGGCTTTCCTTGGACCGCTGCACTGTCTGCATGGACATTGACAGTTCAACACCCATGGAGATCAGCGAAGACCAGGGGGTTGCAGAGGGTGTATGGTGTTAGTTCACCTGTTCACTTTTTGTGAAAAGATGAACTTACACTTTAAAGCATAAATCCTGTTTATTTTTTAAATACCTAAACCCCACCCACCCCCCATAAAAAAAGTTCCCAAAGCGACTCACACTTTTCACATTGCAGCACTATCCTTCATGTCCTCCAGGAAAAAATGACAATTGTTAATGATACGTTTAGATCTACTTTAAATCCATGCTAAGCAGGCCCATGAAAAAGATAATGATATATGTATTCACTATAATGGTACCTTTTTATCAGATGTTGTTAAAGTGCTTCGCAATCTGTTGGCGCTATATAAATCCTGTCTAATAATAATAATAATAATAATAATAATATAAATAATCATCATTTTTGTGTAACAATGGAAAAATTCTGTCTCTGTGCATTGCAAAACAAAGCATGCAAAAACACATATAGTACTGTGCAATATAGCAGATCATAAATATGCAGGTAAAGTGGTAATCTTAATGTCAAATGTTTTATGTATTTATTTTTTTATGAATATATATATATATCGTATTCAATAACATGTTACTAAAGATTGACGGCATGCTGGATTTAAGCAGTGCATGTCTGTGGCCCTCTACTGGATGAATGAGAAATTGCAGCAAGCTTTTCACATCACGGCCTTTGTTTGCAGTAATGATCAGATCAATGAGCATCACAGATTGCTAATTTATATAAATCTTGACAGATTAGTGTTTATGAAATTCACTCGGTGTGAAAAGCTTTCCCAGTAGAAAAAAAAAAATGATGCTTTTTATTTTTTTATTTTTTTTTAAATAGATTTCCGGGCAGGCTGCATCGTACCTGGAGAGTCAATGTAATAAAGGTTCCTCTGTATTAATATTACAAAAACCATTTATCCCAGGGAAAAAAAATCAATACGACAATACATCTTAGTTTGGTTTTCATTTTTCCAGGTTGAAATTGTCTTGTTGTTACGATTCATAATTCCCCTTTAAATAAAAGGGATATGATTATGTTACATTAAATATTTCTCAAAGGACCCATAGAATGCATCCTTAAATGTTGAGAAGAACCATAAAGCAGAACTAAAGTATACATTTTTTAAATGCAAACACTTTAAAACGTCAGATTAGAATTGGTGCATGCGTAGATAGTACCAAATTTGTATCAGCCTTTGCTTTACAATATTTATATTTTCCATATGGCAACTTGCAGAATCTATTCTATTTGCTTCCGTAGCATTAGAGGGAGTTGATCAAGAGCGTTCTACCATCTATGTAATCATTATTTCACAGGACATTCTCTATAGGAAATACTTTAATTCTTTAACAGGAATTTAGAGTTAAGTTTTGTCTCCACCCATCCATTCTTTTAGGCCTCATACACACGGAAGTTTCTAAAAAAATAAACAAAACGTCGGGCCCGACGTCAAGGAAAAAAAGTTGGCGTTTTTCGGCGTTATGCATCAGCGTTTTTGAGCGTTAGTGAGCGTCGGCGTCAATAGGCGTTTTTTAAAAAAAATCATCCCTCTGCTATTTTTCAACCTAAAAACGTCGGCGTCAAAAAACGCTGGAAAATGCCGGTATAATAATAGGTGGCGTTTGTTGGCGTTTGTTGGCATATTGTGGCGTCGGCGTCAAAAAATGCCAATACGTTACAGCCTCAGAACGCGATGGCTGTGGGTTCTACTTTCAGCTCACTAACGCCGACGCCATCTACAGCTCAAAAACGCCAACGTTTTTATGGGGCCATTGACTAACATGGAGAGCTGCAAAAAACGTCAGAAAACGCCGGCGTCAAAAAACGTCCGTGTGTATGAGGCCTTATTGTGTTAAAGCTTCTCAAATACTGCATGACAATCCATCACAAGACATCTTTCAATCCAGTGAAAATGCAATAAATCAACACATGCTAAGTATGTAGAGACATATCTTCTGTTTTAAAGAAATAATAAATCCGCGCTACGGATCAATAATTCTTATAACATAAACTGAATTCCCCGAGCCCTCACTAGGTAATCAATGATCAGCCTATGTTAGGGGGCTGCAATTGCAATTATTGTGATGTGTGTTCAAATAAAGTCTCTAAATAAATGAAAAATTAACAAATAAAAGACTGTTATGCAACCATCCAGTGCAGTCCTTAACCACTTGCCGACCGCCGATCGGCATTTGACGGCGGTAAAGTGGCTCTTTAAGGCAAACCGCCGTCATCTGACGGCGGCTGCCAGATCGCGCAGGGAGGGCCGGGGAGGGCCAGGGAGCGGGTGCGGCGGCTTCGATTGCCGCCGGCCACCCGCGATGCCCCCCCCGGAGTGAAAGAACGGAGGTCCGTGTAAGTAAACACGGACCTCCGTTCTGTGTGAGGGGGAAGGGCTGTGATCTCTACAAGGAAGGTGTGATCGCTTCCCTTCTCCTGTTAGGGCAGTCCCCCCACAGTTAGAACACGCCCAGGGAACACAGTTAACCCTTAGAGCGCCCCCTGCAGGTTAACCCCTTCACTGCCAATGGCATTTACACAGTAATCAGTGCATTTTTATAGCACTGATCGCTGTATAAATGCCAATGGTCCCAAAAAAGTATCAAAATGTTCCGACATGTCCGCTGAAATATCGCAGTACCGCTAAAAATCGCAGATCGCCGCCATTACTAGTAAAAAATATCAATAAACGCCGATTGCGATTTTTTTTATCACAAATATGAGGAAGAATATAAATCGGCCAAAACCGATGAAAAAAAAATGTTTTTTTATATATTTTTTTTGGATTTGTATTTTAGCAAAAAGTAAGAAATTTGGGGTTTTTTGCAAAATTGTCGCTCTTCTTTTGTTTATAGCGGCGATCAGAAATGACGCAGCGGTGATCAAATACCACCAAAAGAAAGCTCTATTTGTGGGAAAAAAGGACGCAAATTTGGTTTGGGTACAACGTCGCACGACCTTGCAAATGTCAGTTAAAGCGACGCAGCCCCGAATCGCAAAAAGGGCTCCGGTCCTAAAGTGTGAAATCCTTCCGGAGCTGAAGTGGTTAAAGTGCTCAGTGCTCCAGAAAAAAGCAAAAAGTGCTTTCCTTGGTGCTCAGTGCCAGCCCCCTCTTGTGGCCCCACTCACGAGACAAATTGGACCCCCAGCTTTCAGTCTGGGTGTCACAATACGCTTAATCCAAGTGGTAGTCAGGAAACAGATGACCATAAGGCAATCCAAGAACCGATCCTACTGGGCTGCAAGCTGCAAGCTTCAACTCCTCCACATACCATGCTCAAAAAAGAGAGAAACAGCCTCCATAGTAAAGTATCGTTTTGTGCGGTTTATTGCGCAATTAAAAGAATGACACTTACAAGAAAGACTGATGATCTCCCGCCTGTCAGCAAAATCTATAGAGTATATGCGGCGTCTGGCTCCGGCGTGCGTTCCACCACGAACGGACGTGACGTCAGAGAGTACGGGAAGCCGGAAATGACGTCAACGCATTTCGCTCTCCAATAACGAGCGTCATCACGGACACTTGTCAGACACTTGTTCCTCTTTTATCTGTCTATCCACAGGCATGTGCAGGGAGTGTGCTAGGTGTGCCTGGGCACACCCTAATTACCACGTACAGTGCCAGTTCCCCCTATTGCCTGCCCCCCCATGTTGTGCTCCCAGAATGGAGAATGGGGAAAGGGGTTAGTAAATATGTAATTTACCGGCCCCTTCCTTTTTTAAATTACCACAGTGTTTTCCATGCTTCAGTTTGTGAATGAACAGGAAGCCGCTCAGCACAGAGCATTATCCTGTTCATTCACTGCCGAGTGCAGCTGAGGCTGCAGAGAAAGACGTGTGTGTTTGAGCCTAATGCAATAGGCTGTGCACACCTATGTGTCTAGCTGTTAAGAAGGAGCCAAACTGGGTTTTCATGTTGTAAGTGCTCTGCCCCTTATGCAAGTATAGAAGCCTCAATTACATACTAAGCCTCTTATAATTTATTGCATTGTAACTGTATTGTCTCCCTTTTATATTGTAAAGCGCTGCATAAACTGTTGGTGCTATATAAATGCTGTATATTAACCACTTCAGCCCCGGAAGGATTTCCCACCTTAGGACCAGAGCACTTTTTGCGATTCAGCACTGCGTTGCTTTAACCAGTTTAGGACCGCGCTATAGCCGAAAGACGGCTACAGCGCGGCTCTGAAATGCCCACAGGGCGTCCTGCCTCGTGCGCGCTCCCCGCGCGCACTCGCAGCCCGCGGCGCCGCGCTCTCGCGGCCGCCACATGCTGCATGGGTGTGCCCGCAGGTCAGGCGGAC
This sequence comes from Glandirana rugosa, assembly GCA_018402905.1. NCBI lineage: Eukaryota > Metazoa > Chordata > Amphibia > Anura > Ranidae > Glandirana > Glandirana rugosa. The sequence continues at coordinate 2,659,855 of BLSH010404920.1, forward strand.
TCGATGTCCGCCCGAGACCTGCCGATCACCTGTAGCAGCCTCAGAACGGGGAACCACCGATGTAAACATGGCGGTTCTCCGTTCTGTGAATGGGACATAACAGATCTACTGATCCCTGTCACTGGGATCAGTTAGATCTGTTATGTCCCAACCAGCCCAGCCCCCCACAGTTAGAACACACCCAGGGAACATTGTTAACCCCTTCACTGCCCCCTGCAGGTTAACCCCTTCACTGCCAATGACATTTATACAGTAATCAGTGGACATTTAAATTTCATTGGTCTCAAAAATGTGTCAAAAATGTCTGACGTGTCAAAAATATCCGACATGTCCGCTGCAATATCCCAGTACCGATAAAAATCGCAGATCGCTGCCATTACTAGTAAAAAAAAAAAAAATAGTAAAAACGCCATCAATCAATTCCCATAGTTTGTAGACGCGATAACTTTTGCGCAAACCAATCAAAATACGCCGATTGCGATTTTTTTTTTTACCAAAAATATGTATTAGAAGATATATCGGCCAAAACTGATGAATAATTTTCTTTTTTATATTTTTTTGGATATTTATTATAGCAAAAAAGTATAAAATATTGTTCTTTTTTCAAAATCATCGTTCTTTGTTTATTTATAGCGCAAAAAATAAAAACAGCAGAGGTGATCAAATACCACCAAAAGAAAGCTCTATTTGTGGGAAAAAAATTATAAAAATTTTGTGTGGGTACAACGTCGCACGACCACGCAATTGTCATTCAAAATGCGACAGTGCTGAAAGCCGAAAATTGGTCTGGGCAGGAGGGGGGTTTAAGTGCCCAGTAAGGAAGTGGTTAACTGACAATTGCACGGTCCTGCAACGTTACACCCAAACAAAATTTGCGTCCTTTTTTCCCCACAAATAGAGCTTTCTTTTGGTGGTATTTGATCTGCATCATGTCTGATCACCGCTATAAACAAATAAAGAGAGACAATTTTGCAAAAAAATAAACAATATTTCTTACTTTTTGCTAAAATAAATATCCAAAAAATATAAAAAAACAAATGTATTCATCGGTTTTGGCCGATTTATATTCTTCCTCATATTTTTGGTAAAAAAAAAATCACAATCGGCGTTTATTGATTGGTTTGCGCAAAAGTTGCCACATTTACAAACCATGAGAATTCATTTCTGGCGTTTTTACATTTTTTTTTTTTACTAGTAATGGCACTAATCTGTGATTTTTATTGGGACTGTGATATTGGGGCGGATATGTCAGACATTTTTAACACTTTTTTGGGACCAATGACATTTATACAGCGATCAGAATTTTAAATATTCATTGATTACTGTATAAATGTCATTGGCAGGGAAGGGGTTAACCTGCAGGGGGCAGTGAAGGAGTTAACTGAGTTCCCTGTGTTTTAACTGTATGGGTGCCAGGGGCACCAGTGATCTAACTGATCCTGAGTACAGGGATCAGTAGATCTCTGACATGCTGTGTTTACATCAGTAGTTCCCGGTTCTGGCTCTGTCATGGGCGATCGTGGGTCCCCGGAGGACATTGAGTCCGCCTGACGCACGGCCCCGCTCAGGGAGCATGCACACAAGCGCCGACTGTAAGCGCTGATTCATGGGACAGACCCACACTGTCGCCGCTTATAGTCGCTACGCGGCCTGGAAGTGGTTAATAATAATAACAGGCAGGTGGGGAAATGTCCCATGAGCTGAGCAGCCAGCAGAGAACAAGCCAAGAGGTCATAAAGAATCCCAGGTCCTGGTGCTATGCCTGCACTGCAGCTGAGGAACCTATTGAAAAAACCACATGACATGCATTTTTGCAACTATGCATGACATGCAATATTTTTAACTTGCAGTTCAGAGTCCTGTTTTAAAGAACTTCAGTTCTGCTTTAAAGTAAACTTTGCCCTTACTGCATTGAATGTCTATGACCTCTGGGCTGTGCAGCCAGCAGAGATTAAGCCAAGAGTCATGCTGAGAGAAAACCTTGCATTGCCTTCATTGGTTTCCAATTCTACACGGTAGTGATCTGTGATATCATATGACCGAGCACAGAAGAGGTATGGCGAAGTGTCCCTCGGCTCTGTGGGCATGTTTTATCTTGTACTCCGTCAGGGCCGGATTAACATAGGGGCTATTGGAGCTGCATCTCCAGCCCCCTACCTCAAGATAGGCCCATGCCAGTGAGTCATTAATGCTGTTTAGCTCTGCGTGTGTACACCATTGTTATGTAAATCGCGGGTGGCAGGCGCTATTGTTAAGCGAATCGCGGATGGCTGGCAAGCGCTATTGTTATGTAAATCATGGGCAGCAGGCGCTATTGTTATGTAAATGGAAATCGGCCAGCAGGCGCTATTGTTATGTAAATCACAGGCTGCAGCTGAGTTCCACACAGTGTAGTGCAGCACAACATAGAGGCTATTGGAGCTGCATCTCCAGGCCCCTACCTCAAGATAGGCCCATGCCAGTGAGTCATTAATGCTGTTTAGCTCTACGTGTGTACACCATTGTTATGTAAATTGCGGGTGGCAGGCGCTATTGTTATGCGAATCGCAGATGGCTGGCAAGCGCTATTGTTATGTAAATCGTGGGCAACAGGCGCTATTGTTATGTAAATCGCAATCGGCCAGCAGGCGCTATTGTTATGTAAATCACAGGCTGCAGCTGAGTTCCACATAGTGTAGTGCAGCACAACATAGAGGCTAACTCTTGTTCCTTCCCCACAGCTTTCACAAAATACTAATTTCCTCCTAACTCCCACCCTACAGTGACAGTCTCACTTGATGAGCACTCATGCTAGTCTTTTGCTGGTAGAGGGAGATGAGGAAGGATCCATACACTCTGATTGGTGGAAGGTACCATCTGTCAAGTACACTAGCTCCACCCCCTGTATCTCGGCAGCGCAAGTGGGGGAGAATGGCCGGCACAAGCAAAGCGGTGCCCAGTCTACTTCTCATGCAATTAACAGATCTATCTGTTCTATGAGCAAGAGTATTCTACAGTACATGATGATGAGCCATAATCGCTGATTGTTACTTTGCCACACTGCAAAGTAAATTATGTGTTTTGTGCAAACATCTTCTAGCTGAAAAGGTGACAGCAGCAAGAATGATCACCATAGTAAAGATATAAGAAAAAAAATCATGACATCTGAACATCTTCCATCAAATTTTAAGTGCATTCCTCCTTTACTATATTAACAAGCTTTGTACATATATATATTTTTTTTACCTTTAGGAAGAAAGATGCAGACTCACCATAAGTTCAGAGATAAAACAATTACTCTGTGGGGTTTATTTACTATAGCGCTCATGCACACATTTGCGGTAATGAACGCTATTTAGCGCCAAAAACGGTGAATGGTACCTTTTTAGCGCCAAAATGGTATTCACTATAGCACCCAGGCAACAGATAGTGCCCAAATCCTTACTCCAGTTAAGACCTGGAGATATGCACATGGAAATAATGTTTAGAGCATGATATAGTCACCTAAATTGTACTAAAATGTGCAGCAAATTGTTTAAAGATAATTTGCTTTTAAACTATGTGAAAAAGTGATTTCTACACTGAAATATTTTAAAAAGTCTGAGAAGAGATAAATTCCCTGTCTCTTTACTCATAGTTGCAGAGCACAGCTGAGCACAACTGAGCATGCTCAGACCTGAAACTGCTCTAAATTTTGCTTCCATGGAGTAATTACAGGGCGCTACAGTAAATAACAAAATGAGAGCTGTGAGAGCTTTTTGGGAGTAAAAGTTGGAGCAATGTAGCCCAATGCAATTTTCAGCCATTCATTCTAATACAATTGTAAGTTCCCCAAAGAAATCCTTTTCATGTTGAGATGAAATGTATTTTTCTTTCAAAGAAATTGTCCTTGCAACAATGTTGCAATTTTGATAATCTATTTTGTTTTTAAGAATGGTAGAATGTGTAATCTTTTCATGTTTTGGTAAAATATTTTTTTCTTGGCCACTTTCACTTGTTGATATCTATCTCACAAAAATATTTCCCCAAACTCACACAGGTGTCTTTACAAACCAAACACAATACCATTGCTTATGGAAATTTAAAATTAGTCCCATTTGTTTTATTTTTTATTCTTTACACATGATCTTAAAGAGGAAGTAAACCCTGATGGGTTTTTCTTTTTCTTTGTTACCCTGCAATTTAAAAGCGTAATAGGCTAGTATGCATCACATACTAGTCTATTATGTGTCACTTACCTGCATTGAAAGCTCGCGATGTCCCGCTCCAGGCCGCGTCCATCTTCGACCCTCTTCCTTCCGGAGCCGCAAACTCCGTCTCTGTGACTGGCCAGAAGGAAGGAAGGAAGGACAAGTGTGGAAATTTTCTGCCGAATGAACGATAAATTGAAAGTTTAATGTGTTTCCCGTCCAAATTGTTTGCATTAGGTATATGTGAAAAAAACAAACAAACAACTGATTAATTTATGTCCATTGAACAATTTATTGGTCATTACATGATGGCACTATCGTTTGGCTTCCCGGCCGAGTGTTCATCTGTCATATTGTTGCATACTGTATCATACAGTTTTATATTGTTCCACATTTTTTTACATTGCTTCACACCAGTGGCGGCCCACGCATTAAGGGCGCACGGGCGCCACCCCCCCATCCCTGCCGCCTCTCCCCTATCCATGTGCTCGGCCCCTTTCAGGACGCCGGACAGATAGATTCCTATGGCAGGTGCGGGAGGGAGTGCTTTTTGAAGAGCACCTTATTAGAGCCCAAGCTCTAATAGGCTTCAAAATAGGGTGGGCTTGGGGCGCAGAGAGTGTGTGACCATAGCAAATAAATTTTTGCTATTTTCACACTACCATTCCTCCCCTCCAATCAGGAGCCAGGTCTGTGAGACCTGTTTCCCGATTGGCCTAAGCACCAGGTGATCCTATTAGATTTAGGAACAGGAAGAGAACAGTAGGAGATGGAGGAGCGGACACAGGAGCCGCTGGTCCCGGCACCTCCAGACTGCCACTCCCCACACCTGTGGGCAGCCTCTCCCTGGACCTCCATGCCACCACTCCCCGGACCTCCATGCCGCTGCTCCCCGGACTTCCATGCCGCTGCTCTCTGGACCTCCAGGCTGCACCTCTGAACCGCCATTCCTGGCCGCACCACGCACCTCCATCCACAAGTAAGTGACAGCATGGGGGGGGCGGGTGCCACAAACTGCCCCTGGTGGGGGGGGGGGGGTGCTGGCAGTGCCATCCCCCCAAATTAAATGCCCACCAGCCACCACTGCTTCACACTGTGAACTTACATCTAGCTCATCAGGGCACCGATTTCTGACTGGGGCATCTGTGTATGGGGGTGGTTTCAGTTAAAGAGGTTGGTGATCTGTGATTATTCTGGGTGTTCCCACCTTTGATCCTTTTTCACACAATATTTATGACCATATATTGTATGGTGGTCATAAACACAAGATGAGAACAGAACTGATGTTGGTCATTCACAAGAGGTGGAGGAGTGTTGTGAATAGATGATGGAAAATGATTAAGAAAGCTATGAAAGAAAGGGAGATTATGATTCACTTGGACATCTTTGTTGTTTATAATTTATATATGGATAAATCATAAGTAGCACTACACTGTTTATTTTGATTTTTGAATGGATCCCAAGTTCTCTTTGGTCTCACATGTTCATACTGCCCAGAGAGAGAAGTCCATGCCATCTCCCAGCACTTTCACTTCTTCAGCGCCTCCTTGCCATTTCAGCCGCTGACCAATAGCAGAAGTGAAACTGCTTTCATTGCTCATGTCAGTGTATTGGGGGCTGCATCAAAAGGATTTCTTGGGGGTACCAGGGACCTTGTAATCAAATTGTTTCTCTGGGTAAAAGCCAGAGATTTCTCAGCATTGTACTCACTAATGTAGATGGTAAGAAAGCATAGACATGAAATGGCCAGCAACTGCATACATGCTACAGTGGTTAAAGGCGAATATCATGAATTCATCTGCTTTGTAAAAAGTGCAGGAATACCATTAGCTAAGTCCAAAGAGGTACGTGCCACCTCCTGGATTTATCTCTTTAATTTACATCTGACAAATTTAAGGCGCTCCAGGAACATGGGATTTGGAGCACCGGCATTCGACCTTCTGGTGTCAGCTCCTTCAAGAGCAGAGTGCCGCTGTTATTCCTGCCCCTCCGCTCCTCCTGCCCAATCACAGAAGCCTTTGTTTTATGTGAACTCATTCACAAAATATAAAGACATCTGTGAATGGGCAGTATAAGGTAGGGGCAGGCATAGTAGCTGCGTGTGCTTATCTCGTCCCAGAGCCCTGAATGTCCCTGGGAGAGCTAAAAATACATCACATATAAATAATAGAGATAAGTCCAGGAGGTGGCACGCAACTCATTGGACTTTACTCATAGCATGCCTGCATTTTTATCAAAGTGGCTGAATTCCTCCTAAAAAAGTCATACCATCACAGCCCTTTTAGAAATCTGTGCTCCCACATTTTGCTCCCTACCGCCCTCCTAATAATTACTGCCAATACATTTAATATTCCTTAAGATCCAATATAAAAGGTCAGAGTAAAAATACATAAACAGAGAAAAGGGCACAGACTGCATAGAATGTTCTCATGCAAGGTCAGCTTTAACTAGCAAAATATACTTCCATGGCTGGTCAAAGTTCTGGTTCAAGCAGTGCAGGTATTTTGTTATTGGTTAGCAATTCTGGCAATATGGGTGCTGTAGTACTACAGTTTGCGAAGAGCACATATGTTGCAAAGAGTGTGTGTTTGTTGGGGGGGGGGGTTCCAGGATTTCACATGACACAGAGCCACACTCCAGGAACACTGGAATGCTGAGTAAGGGCTGTTGAGGCTAAAGGGTTACATTATGCATACCAAAGGGCCACATGCAGCACAGATCAGACATTAGGAATATAAGGTGATTCAACACACCATTGCCTGCCCATATCTGAAATGTAAGGTTTGTGTGGATTCTCCCTTTAAATAACCCTGTTGGTATGTAATATTATTTCTAAATTCCACTCTGTACAGCATGAAAGAGGAGACGCGGTCTGCTGTGAAGAAAGCTCGGCTCAGATCCTCTTTCCTGACATTTTACCCCGATGGAACTCTCACCAAGTGGTCTCCAGAGTGACCCACTCAACACCCTTAAAAAATCCTGATAAAAGCCAAATCCGCAACACTGACTACAAATTTGTTTCATAGAATAATATCCCAACTGGGAATAAATAAAATGCATCATTTTGTCCGCCTCAGAATTTTATCTACCATTAAAGTCAAAAAGAACATGAAGAGTTTTTTTTTTTTCCCTCTCATCGTTTTAGAAATTCTATGAGGCATCTCCAGAGTAAATAGCTTCATTATGACCTGTGTTAATTGGTGCTTGCATATTGGAATTAAAATACAGTGTAGAGGTGAGCCGAGGATTAAGGAGGTAATGTTAGTTGCAAAAAGACAAATCAGACGGGTTATTTAGAAAATGGAAATAATAATGCTGTGATGAATTCTAAAGGTAAATCAGAATGCAATTGAGCATGCAAAGAAGTTTGGACCCCTCTATGGCAACCCATGGGTCTGCTACGCCATACAAGGGTGTGCTTCTTGTTGAGATCTAAATAGCTATAAACCCTCACTAATAAGCTCTGTTATCACTCCCCCTACCCAGTGTGAAGGTCCATTCCATCACTGGCATTGGGCATTGAGAATGTGAGGCTATTTTCTGATTCAACTGCTCAAGTCAGCATATTCATGTCAAAAAGTAAAGGATCACAGAAACACACCTTATTGGCTAAGGTTGGAGTCCCTCCTATGTACAATAAAACTTGTGTTACACAGTACAAGTCACTATCAATGCTATCACTATCATATACTGCATATTCAGTGTTTGCAGATGACACCAAGCTATGCAGTGGAATAACGTCCTTACAGGATGTCTCCAACTTACAAGCAGACCTCAATGCACTGTTTAATTGGGTGACTATGTAGCAAATAAGGTTTAATGTAGATAAATGTAAAGTTTTGCACTTGGGGGCTAAGAATATGCATGCATCACACATACTAGGGGGAGTACAACTGGGGGAATCCATAGTGGAGAAGGATCTGGGGGTTTTGGTAGATCATAAGCTTAATAGATCATAAGCTTAATAATGGCATGCAATGCCAAGCTGCAGTTTCCAAAGCGAGCAAAGTCCTTTTTTGTGTTAAGAGAGGTATGGACTCCAGAGATAGAGACATCATTTTGCCCCCCCCCCCTGTACAAATCATTTGTAAGACCTCATCTGGAATATGCAGTTCAGTTTTGGGCACCAGTTCTCAAAAAGGATATCGGGGAACTGGAGAAAGTGTGAAACGAGCGAAACCTTTGACGTCGAACCGTAACGTACGG
>BLSH010404920.1:2676294-2699267 GCA_018402905.1 Glandirana rugosa
GTAGGCATATTTCCCGGTTTAGGTATAACCTGTGACCGGCAAGGTAGGTGTAGCTTGCCGGTAACATGAACTGATTCTTGCGGAGGGTTTGGTGATTTAGGAAAGTACAATGGCCGTTCGATGTGGATGGAACGGCCAGTGTCCAATATGGATTTGGCCCTTTATACGGATGCGGCGGGTTCGGTAGGTTATGCTGCATATTTTGGGGGCCGTTGGAGCGCTGGCCGTTGGCCGGAGTCTTGGAGTAATTCGGATTTCATTCGCAACTTGGTTCTTCTTGAATTGTTCCCCATTGTGTTGGCAGTTGAGATTTGGGGGTCGGACTTTCGGAATAAGAGGATTCGTTTTAATTGTGACAATCTGGGGGTCGTGAATGCGATTAATACCATTACGGCGTCATCTCCTCCCGTGGTGCGTTTGCTACAGCACTTGGTATTGCAATGCTTGACTTTGAATGCTTGTATTTATGCTGTACATGTGCCTGGCGTGACTAACTCTGTCGCCGATGCTCTTTCTCGATTACAGTGGGAGAGATTCCGTCAGTTGGCGCCGGAGGCAGAGCAGATGGGAATTCCGTGCCCCAGTCATCTGTGGAACATCGCCTTGCCACGGCAGCAGGTTTGATTCAGCAGTCGGTTTGTATTTCAACGTGGAGAGCCTATGAGAGGGTTTGGAGGGAATGGCATGACTTGGTGATTTTAGTGGGGGGTTGTTTGCGGGAGGAGGATCGGTTACACGTCCTTCTGTATTTCATTGGGAAGAACTGCGAGGAAGGAGTCTCCGTCGCATCATTGAATCGGAAAATGTCAGGATTGGCATTCCTCTTTCAGCTGGCGGGCTGGGCGGATGTTACTAAATCTTTCTTGGTAAAGAAAGCTCTGAGGGGTTACCGGAAAGGGAGGCAGTCGGCAGATTCTCGCCGGCCTGTGTCGTTTGAAATTCTAGGGGTGTTGTTGGAGCATTTGCCTCAAGTGTGCACTACGTCTTTTGAGTCAGTCCTCTTTAAGACGGCCTTTGTGCTGGCTTTTTTCGGGGCCTTGCGAGTGGGCGAGCTGGTGAGCCCTTCTACGAAATGCGGGGGAGGCTTGGAGGCCTCGAACGTCCTGGTTCGGGGGGACAGGATCTCTTTACTCATCCGGAAATCCAAAACGGATCAGATGGGCAAGGGGAAGACTATAGAACTCGGAAGGGTGCCACCTTCTTCGGCTTGCCCGGTCAAGGCGGTGATCGACTGGTTGAAGATCAGGGGGGCTGGGCCGGGACCGTTATTGACACACGCAGATGGTTCGGCGTTGTCGAGGTTCCAGTTTATTGCGGTATTTGGGAAGTGCTTGGCAGCAGCTGGTTTTAATCCAATGGATTTTGCCTCGCATTCATTTAGGATTGGGGCGGCCACGGAGGCCGCTGGTTGGCGTTTGGGGGAGCAAGTTTTACAGCGCATAGGGCGGTGGGAATCTCAGCGATTCCGTTCTTACGTACGCCCTCATTTGTTATGAGCTTACCTGGGTTGTCCTGCCTGAGTTTTTACATGTTGTGACACACTTTGCCGTTTTATCTGTTTGTCTTGTTCGTGGCTAGTCCATTTGTGTTATTTGTGTGTCTTAATACTACACTTATTGTGTTTTTCAGATAAAGAATGTTTGGTCTGGATACTTGGCCACTCATATGTGGCTTGGGGAGCAAGGAGGGCTGCGGTGAGACCTGAGGGCAGACAGCTGGGTATCCCTCGGAGCGCAGCCCGGGTGAGGTGGATAGGGGTCCCTGGTATGCTGTGGTCCCGGGTGTTGCCAGAGGTCCACCGATATGTAAAACTGGATAGATCCCCAGATATCTTAGTGTTGCATGTAGGGGGCAATGACCTGGGGCTTCGGGCAGCTCGGGAGTTGATCCGGGATGTAAAGTTGGATTTTCTTAGGCTCAGGTCATTCTTCCCGGACACCATTGTGGTCTGGTCTGACATGGTGGCCAGATCGTCTTGGCGTATGGCACGCTCGGTCGAGCGGCTCAATAAGGCACGTATTAAGGTGAACAAGGAAGTGGCAAAATTTTTTGCTCGTAATGGTGGTTTAGTGGTGCGCCACCGGGAATTGGAAGGGGACAATAGGATGTATCTGAGAGGGGATGGGGTTCATTTGAACGCAGTTGGCACAGATATGTGGTTCCTGGGTTTGGAGGATGGTATTCAGAGGGCTTTTAGGTTGTGGCGGGCCGCCCGAGTGTGAGGCTTCTCACTCGTGCGTTGGTGGCAGGGGTCGCAGGTTTTTGAAGGTGGGCATGGTAATAAATATGGTTGGTGGAGAATTATTGGTGGGGCCCATCTAGGGTATGGGTACCTGCTAACGGATGTGACGTCAGTATGGCGTAAATTGTCTTGGGGCTGTATCGGATGATAACTAATTGTCCCCGGGTCGGTGTAATTGCGGCTGGGGGCCGTGTTATGGAACCTGGCGTTTGATACAGCCAATACGGTAGACCATGCTCACCTGCAAAACACATTAAGTTTACAAGTAAAAATTGGTTGCACAGTTAGCTGGGAAATAGTTATGTTTTAAGGAAGGTAATAATAATATGATTTATTGTTCAATTTATTGTGTGTATTAATAAAAGGCCATTGCGGCCATTTAACTCCAGTGGAGGTGTTGTGTCTTAATTTTATAAAGGGGTTAAGTTGGGATGGGCAGTTGCACATAGACAGCCAGGAGAGTGGCTGCAATGCACCAGTCATGATTCTCCACTGCGACAATGCTCCTTCACAAACATCTTTTTACAGTCTATTCTGGGAATTAAATTATCTCACCTCATATTTATTCAAAACATGCAGCTTAAAGTGTCACTAAACCCACATCATAAAAATGATCAATAAATGGTGTATTCCATGCTGTTCATACTAACTCAGTCACTATGAGATTTGTTTTCTGTATTCTAAAAAAAACTGGTTGATTCTGCTGTTCTCTACCTCCCCCTTCTGTCCATGTCCCCAATTCAGCTATGGATTTTGCAGAGTAGTGTTGGCAGCTCTGCACATGCTCAGTTTTCAGTGAGTTTCTATGCTGAGTATATCCTCCCTATCATATCTGAGCAGCCCATGTGACTATAGAGTCACACATGTGGGCGTATACACATTGGTAAATGACAGCCCACTCCCTCGCTCCTCCTCCATGTCCACTAACCAGCTAAACACTATGGGGGTGGTATATTGCACGTAGATTGATGGAGGCTTCATCTCCCTCTTAATCTAAGACGCAGGCTGGAGGGGCGTGACACAACCAGTCACTGGCAGAAATTCGCTCACACTATGTTATTTCCACAAAAAAATAAAGATTTAATTTCAAATATATGTTTGTATGACAATTTAAAACTGTTTTATTGATATCAATAATTTATTTTGACTCTGTAATCCAAAGGCTGTTTTTTTTTTTTTTTTTAACATGTGACCAGCAGTAGAGGACTAAAAGCTCCCCCTGCTTATGTGTCCCTGCAGACAGGCTGGGAGAGATCTGGGTCATGGGACAGCTGTATATTGATTAGGAAAAATCAATATATGTTTTTTTTTTATTAAAGCAATTACAGTGCTATCATCCATTTTCAGAAATAGAAGGGACAATGTAAATTAAACAGTGTGTGTTTAGTATCACTTTATGCAAACTAAAAAGCAATGTTACTGGTAGCTATTCCCATCTCTAAATAATCCCCCTGGCCATTCATGTGTGCAGACCGCAGTGACACAAGACACAGGAAGGTATTTTTGATTGACAGCCTGCTTTCACCATCTTTAAGAGCAAGAATGGTACACTACATTGTCAAAGTATTGGGGCGCCTGCCTTTACACGCACATGAACATTAATGGCATCCCAGTCTTAGTCCATAGGGTCCAATATTGAGTTGGCCCACCCTTTGCAGCTTTAACAGCTTCAACTCTTCTGGAAAGGCTGTTCACAAGGTTTAGGAGTGTGTCTATGGGAATGTTTGACCATTCTTCCAGAAGCGCATTTGTGAGGTCAGGCACTGATGTGGACGAGAAGGCCTGGCTCATAGTCTCCGCTCTAATTCATCCCAAAGGTGTTCTATCGGGTTGAGGTCAGGACTCAGGTGCAGGCCAGTCAAGTTCCTCCACCTCAAACTTGCTCATCCATGTCTTTATGGGCCTTGCTTTATGCACTCGTGTGCAGTCATGTTGGAAAAGGAAGGGGGCATCCCCAAACTGTACCACAAAGTTGGGAGCATGAAAATGTCCAAAATGTCTTGGTATGCTGATGCCTTAAGAGTTCCCTTCACTGGAACTAAGGGCCAAGCCCAACCCCTGAAAAAACAACCCCACACCATAATCCCCCCTCCACCAAATGATTTGGATCAGTGCACAAAGCAAGGTCCATAAAGACATGGATGAGCGAGTTTGGGGTGGAGGAACTCGACTGGCCTGAGTCCTAACCTTAACCCGATAGAACACCTTTGGGATGAATTAGAGCGGAGACTGTGAGCCGGGCCTTCTTGTCCAACATCAGTGCCTGACCTCACAAATGCGCTTCTGGAAGAATGGTCAAACATTCCCATAGACACACTCCTAAACCTCGTAGACAGCCTTCCAAGAAGAGTTGAAGCTGTTATAGCTGCAAAGGGTGGGCCAACTCAATATTGAATCCTATGGACTATGACTGGGATGCCATTAAAGTTCACATGCGTGTAAAGGCAGGTGCCCCAATACTTTTGACAATATAGTGTATATCTAATGTCCTTGTAACTGGGTCTTTGGGCACAGACTTGAGCAGGGCTATTATTCATATATTATTTGCTGGTTTTTCAACACATAATCACTTCTGGAGGTGTCAAATGCCTGCGTCCCCTGCTGCACACTGTGGCTCCCTCCTCCAACTGCTATGTCACTTCTGTACCCTGGAAGTGTTGAATAATGATGTGTTTGCTGGAATGGAGCAAGGATAGGAGACAGATATATGATATCTCTTGCAGGGATCTGCCATTCGCTTTAAGGTCAGTTCCCAGGGTTTTGGTTTAAAATAAAATGCTCATATTCTTTCATAAACCCAATGTTCATTGGTTCTCCTAAATTAAATTGGTTCTCTTAAATTAAAAAATGCTTAAATTCATGGCATTTGCGGTATTCTACAGACTGGAGCATCTACATATACATGTTCCGGAAAATGTTAAAAAAAAATGTTTGTGTTGCCTGAAAATGTTCAACAAACTCTTACCCCCAGTTTGGGAATTAGTTCTCTCATTTATATTCCTTAGGTGTGCCTCGTTTGAAAACAACAGCTCAACCTCTATTGGGTCTTATTTATTATATGTATATAGATAATGTACTCCGTAAATGAATAATTTACTGCTTTATTTGCTACATTTACTCAGGAACGGAGAGCAATAATTCCATCAACCTAGTGAGGTAGTAATTAATAATTATTTGATGTTTAGGCCACATTTCTATAATCATAGCTGTTTAATTTGCCCTAATACTCCAGATGCTTGCATATTAACGAGAGCGGCATAAAAACAACTGCAGCATCAGCAATACAGCTGGTTATAGAGATATCTAAAGATAAGCCTCTTAAAAAGCCAAAGCAGGTCAATAACGGAAATATCAGCTTACTCATATGGAAAATGAATGTACAGAATCCCACCATGGAAATTAAAACCACCAGCTTTTCAAACAATGATGGAGAAGTTCAAACTGATCTGTAAATTCATATGGGAAGAGATGCGTCAGTCCACAAACTGCAAGCTGATTATAAAAATATTATTTAAAAAAGTATTCCAAGCCCAAGTTCACCTTTTTCATGTCATCTTTCCTGTGACATATTTGAAGTGACTTTTTCCAGTTTAAAAGGGAAACCTCACTAAGCATGACTTGTATACAGCTGTAATAGCAGTGTGTTAAAAAAAAGTGAGTAATGCTCAAAATCCTTATAATAGCTTGTATTTCCGTACACACAAATGCATTTGGAACACTGCACAGTCTACTGTATTTCAGTGTTTCTCAACCTTTTTTCAGTCAAGGCATCCTTTAAAAATTCTGGACAATCTCGAGGCACCCTTTAAAAATTATGGACAGTCTCGAGACGCCCCATTCTAAAATGTAAAAGCTATTCTAATAATTTTACATAATGCAGCAAGCTCCACAAGTCCAAGTAGGACACCCAACGTTAGAGGTGATTTATTCTTCCAAAGCAAATATACTTTTGCAAACTGGTACTTACTAGTACTCCAATGTTTTTCTTCACCCTGTTTTTCTCCATCACTCGGCTAATGTTATCCCAACGCTGATGGAGAGGGGCAGGTTAGGGTCAAACAAGGATGCTATGCAGGCGACTGACATCCTCCTTATCAACTAATGATGCCATTGGTCATTGGTCTTTAGGATGCCGACAGCTAGAAGGTTGTAATGGTGTATAATGAAAACCTATGACTTAGAAACATAGAAACATAGAAACATAGAAAAGTGACGGCAGAAAAAGACTGAGTAGTCCATCGAGTCTGACCCTTTTTTTTTTTTTTTACATTAACCTTGTTGTCTGACTATGGATTTATGTTTATCCCAAGCATGCTTGAAGCCATTTACTGTTGACTGTCTCACAACCTCTGTTGGTAGTTTATTCCAATCATCAACCACCCTTTCAGTAAAATAATACTTTCTAAGATTAGTTTTGAACTTCCCCCCAGTTAGTTTGAGGTCATGTCCCCGTGTTCTTGATTTTGGTTTCATATTGAAAAGACTGCCCTCCTGAACCTTATTCACCCCCTTGAGGTATTTAAAGGTTTCGATCATGTCTCCCCTCTCCCTTCTTTCCTCCAGACTGTACATATTAAGTTCCTGAGACTTAGTGCAGTGGTTCTCAACCGTGTCCTCAAGTACCCCCAACAGGTCATGTTTTGGGAATTTCTCTTAGATAAAATAGCTGTCCAAAATACCAAGCCATTGACTCTGATTTAAAGCACCTGTGTAAGATAAAGTAAAACCTGCAAACATGGTCTGTTGGGGGTACTTGAGAACAGGGTTGAGAACCACTGACTTAGTGCAACTAAAAAGGTGGGCTTCATCCACCTGCTGGCTTATATACAATTTGTGTACATTTTTTAGGCATTTGCCAAGGCACCCCTGAAGAAACCTTAAGGCACCCCAGGATGCCTGGGCACCCTGGTTGCAAAATGCTGGTCTATTTCAAATCAAAACATGAAGAAAAATGGTTCAAATGTGTTATTACTTTACAGAAAGTGAAGAAAAAGGAAAAAAAAAGAATATTAGGCTTTTTCCAAAAAATAGCAGTGTCTGCATTTTTCATTACAAACTCAAACCTTTACTGTATAAACTGAAAAATACTTGAATATTTAGCTTTCCTGTGAATCACTGAACTAATGTTTAGTTGTATAATCATTGTTTCTGAGAACTGCTTCGTATCTGTGTTGCATGGAGTTCACCAACCTCTGGCCTCTGTGAACAGGTATTCCAGCCCAGGGCAATTGCACCACATTCCACACTTCCCCTGCATTTCTTGGTTTTATATCAGAAATAGCATTTTTGATGTCACCGCACAAGTTTTCTATTGGATTAAGGTCTGGGGATTGGACTGGCCAATCCATAACGTTAATCTTGTTTGCCTGAAACCAAGATGCCGCGCGCTTACTGGTGTGTTTGGGGTCGTTGTCTTGTTGAATCACATATTTCAAGGGTATTTCCTCTTCGGCTTAAGGCAACATGACCTTTTCAAGTATTTTGATGTATTCAAACCGATCCACGATCCTTGGTGTGCGATAAATAGGCCCAACACCACAGTGTGAGAAACATCCCCATATCATGATGCTTGTGCCACCATGCTTCACTGTCTTCACTTCACTAGTTCTGGCTTTCCTGTGAATCACGGAATTGATATTTAGTTGTATAAGCACTGTTTCTGAGAACTGCTTCACATCTGTGTTGCATGGAGTCTACCAACTTCTGGCCTCTGTTAACAGGTATTCCAGCTCGGCACTACATTCCACAATTCCTCTGCATTTCTTGGTTTTACCCTTAGAAACAGCATTTTTGATGTCACCCCACAAGTTTTCTATTGGATTAAGTTCCGGGGATTGGGCTGGCCACTCCATAACGTTAATATTATTGGCCTGAAACCAAGATGCCGCTAGCTTACTAGTATGTTTGGGGTCATTGTCTTATTGAAATACCAATTTCAAGGGCATTTGCTGTTTGGCATAAGGCAACATGACTTCTTGAAGTATTTTGCTGTATTCAAACTGATCCATGATCCCTGGTATGTGATAAATATACCCAACACCATAGTATGAGAAAGATCCCCATGTCATGATGCTTGCACCACCATGCTTCACTGTCTTTGCAGAGTACTGAGGCTTTAATTCAGTGTTTGGGGTCATCTGACAAACTGTCTGTGGCCCCTAGACCTAAAAAGAACAATCTTGCTTTCATTAGTCCACAAAATGTTGCGCCATTTCTCTTTAGGCCAGTCAATGTGTTCTTTGGCAAATTGTAACCTCTTCAGCACATTGTTTTTTCAACAATGGGACTTTGTGGTGGCTTCTTGCAGATAGCTAGGCTTCACATAGGCATCTTCTAATTGTTACAGTACTTACAGGTAACTTTACACCTTCTTCCATCACCCTGGAGCTGATCATTGGCTGAGTCTGCCATTTCGGCTATTCTTCGATCCATTTGAATGGTAGTTTTCTGTTTTCTTCCACGTCTTTCTGGTTTTGGTTGCCATTTTAAAGCATTTGAGATCCTTTTAGCTGACCGCCTATCAGTTTCTGTATTTGTTTATATGTTTTCCCCTCTCTAATCCACTTTTTAATCAAAGTACGCTGTTCTTCTGAACAATGTCTGGAACAACCCAGAAATGCACTATACCCGGAATGTACAACATTTGCTGCCTTCCTTTTATGTGTGATATATCTGTGGCGCAGTAGCCTTGTGCACGTTGATTCTTTTTTGTGAAAGATCTGGAGATGTGAATTCCTTGGTTGGCCTAAAGATCTTTTATTTAATTGAATGCACTGCGAAATTTCCCTTAAAGGGATGAGCGCACATGACCTAGGTTTTTAGGTCAAGGTATAAGGTGAGTGGCTAATGGTGGTGCTGTTTGGCACAGTGTGCGAAGCACAGAAGAATTCTTTGCCAAGTAATTTTGGAAATGATAAATAAGGGCACATTGTAAGGGATATTTATATAATCTTTTTATTCAGTATTTATCAGGGATACTGTGATATGATTTTCAGCAAAGCTGGAATTCCACACTGCCACTCTTCACCAAGCTCTTCACCAAGTTAACCCTAATTAATTGCCTGGAATGGCACCCATACTAAGGGAACTGGTTTATAATGCTGTACACTGACTTGCAAAACTACCATAATGATTAATATTGCCAAGATTATATAGAAAGAACTTGTTTTTAAATGCCATTTAGAAAATGCCTATTTTGTTCTGGTTCTCAGTGGAGGCTGGGAGCATCTGGGTTCCCTCAAAAGGAGCTGTGGGCTAATTAGATGCGTTTTCACACAGTAAAGAACACACGCTCCCATGTTCCTACAACGTCCAAAAGATAGAACAATGCTGAATGAAAGTGGAACTAAACCCTTTGGTCTAAAGGTTCCCAAAACAGCTCCATTCCAGGCATGCCGTCAGTGATAAGTGTCACAGTTCTCAGTGCATAGCTCCCAACTGTCCCTGATTTCGAGGGACTGTCCCTGATTTGGAACAAAGTCCTTCTGTCCCTCTTTCATCCTCATGTGTCCCTCATTTTGGTCTGATCTATATAGTTGTATATAAAATGCACTTTTTATCTTTCAAAAAGTGTTTCCCAGTACTAAACCTTTCATCCAATTTCTAAATTGCTGCATTTGTAAATTACAAAAGGCAGTATAAGGGAATAGTAGTGGTAAAAAAAAAAAAAAAGCACTTGTGGGTTTAACTAATCTTTTTTTGTATAATTCTCCTTTAAGGCGGCATGGCAGGGGGTGTGTCCTATGCCTACATACTTTTGCTAATAGGTGTCCCTCGTCCCCATCTCAAAAAGTTGGAAAGTATGGCAAAATCATAAGTCTCCCTTTTTGCTAAAATTACCTACCCTAATTTGCTAAAACTAAATGTGCCCACAAGCTGCTTATAAGCACTACACTAGTCAAGTTGTGCAGGCAAATTCACTAAAGTCAAAAACAAATTTCCATGTTTGTTGTAATATCATTCCAGTTTATAGCACCTCGTCTCCGCCTCAAATCAGCAGGCAAGCTATAATTTTACAAATTAATTTTGATTTATCTTACAATTGTAAATGTACAGTTTATTATGTCAATTACAATTTTCAATTTAAAACGTATGATTTTACAGTTTATAAAAACTTTTGTTTTTTTAAAACTATAAAGACCTGTACAATTATCGTCCAAAAATTTTCGCATGACAGCCTGTCATACATTAATCTGACCATTAGTATGCTCCATTCGACAGCCGATTTTCAGTTATCGTCCAACAAAAGCTGGATGAGCCGACTAGAAAATGTGGCCTGCTGACTAGGCGTCGCTCGATTTTCGGCTCTTCTGTACAGAAGTTGGACAAACAAAAGTTGAAAGTACAAACACGCATGCTCCGAACCCAGGAACCAGCCGGAAGTGTTCGGTCGTGTAAACACGAAATTAGCGGAAGGGACCCAAAGGGTGACACACAAAAATTGAACTTACTCTTTATACGCTCTTAGCACGTCACTACGTTGGTATTTGTCGAACGATAACTTTACTGCCGTCAGTACACTAGACAGAATCACAGACAGCCGATTTTGGGAAAAGTTGGACGTGCGGTCGTACGACAATTGCAATGTGTGTGCGAGGCTTAAATTGTACTATAATTTATTTTTTGAAAACATTTAACATTAACGATATTAAAAAAAAAAAAGAGGTAACAATTTACATATATTAGACTTGTATTATCATTCTGCTTTTGAGATAAATACTTAGGTCCATCTTACATTAAACATTTCACAGTATGAAAATGGCCACAGAATTGAAAATGCTCCCACTTTAAGAATGAATCCTTGAACAAGCACCCACTCAAAAAATACTTCTATATGATCACCAAGCATTAGTTTTATTATAGAATTTAATTTATATTTTTCCTTATTTAAAAGAAAATTATAATAATTTTAGATTAAAATTTTTGTATATTATGTTCCTCTCACCGGTTTGTATGCCAATACAGCACAGATGTGCTGGTAGGAGGAATTACAGAATGCAGCAAGGGTGGAAAAAGGTTCTTGGCACACCTGAAAAGTTAAACACCTGCAACAGACCAGGAGTAGGGAAGCGGTGGCGTTTCAACACCCAGGCCACAAGACAGGTAAGTATATTGTGTTTTCTTTCACAATCGGATGACAAGGCTACTTCACTTCCTATTCATCATTGCCAGAATTTTTAAATAAATACACTGCAAGGTTCATCATGTGTATATGATGTTAAACGGGTGGGTTTGACTGTTAAGCAAATCATTTTAAGTGGTGTATTTTTATTGTTTCCAAGTTATTCCATTTATAGTATTACTGTATATCTGATTATTTACATTCATAATTTAAAATTATTATATATATTAAAATGTTTTGAATGTTAAATATGTGTTGAGTGTTAAATATTGTACATGGGGTTGCTTATTTTTTACTAATTTACAGAATTTTACTTTTACAATTTTGTTTTTTACAAATGTTTTAGGTGTATTCATGTTTTAAATATTTGTACAAACAACTTGTGTTAAAAATGACTCAGAATAAACTATTAACATGTTTATTAACCAATCTCTCATAGCTGTTTATGTAGTTATCATCAGCTTTTCTAGTGCCATAGAAGCATAAGAAGGGTGCAAAATATGAAAGTTACAGTAAAAATTACATTCAGACAATGATAACTCAATTTAATAGAAAATACATTTGAGTGTTAACAAACATTAAAGTGTGTACAGGAAGGGGCCACCCCCAAAATGTTTCCACAAAGTTGAGAGCATGAAATTGTCCAAAATGTCTTGGTATGCTGGCGCCTTAAGAGTTCCCTTCACTGGAACTAAAGGGCCAAGCCCAACCCCTTAAAAACAACCCCACACCATAATCCCCCCCTCCACCAAATGATTTGGAGCAGTGCACAAAGCAAGGTCCATAAAGACAAAGATGAGCGAGTTTGGGGTGGAGGAACTTGACTGGCCCGCACAGAGTCCTGACCTCAACCCGATAGAACACATTTTGGATGAATTAGAGCGCAGACTGCGAGCCAGGCTTTCTCCTCCAACATCAGTGCCTGACCTCACAAATGCGCTTCTGGAAGAATGGTCAAACATTCCCACAGACACACTCCTAAACCTTGTGGACAGCCTTCCCAGAAGAGTTGACGCTGTTATAGCTGCAAAGGGTGGGCCAACTCAATACTGAACCCTACAGACTAAGACTGGGATGCCATTAAAGTTCATGTGCGTGTAAAGGGAGGTGTCCCAATACTTTTGGTATTATAGTGTATGTTTGTTGCAGTACTAGTTTAACCTTTTTTCTGAAAATTGAGGGCCAGCAAATTGAACTTAGAAAATATATGACCTTTGGTTTCCATTACCTGCCTTGTGCTTATAAGCTTCTTTATCTTCCTATTGTAGGTGTCAGCCATGCTCATGCAATACTGCCGGGGCGGTTAATGGTAGCTGCCACTCTATAAGTGGTCAGTGTTTCTGCAAACAGTTTGTAAGAGGCATCACTTGTGATGAATGTATAGAAGGTGCAAGCAGCCTGGATGTGAATAACCCATATGGATGCAGTGCAAGTAAGTAAGCTCTTCTTCACAGCCCATGTAATGTTAAGCTAACACAATGAAGCTCAATTTTTTTTGTACCAAAATCTGAAAATAATGGCATCAAATTGTGAAAGAAAATGTGAAGGAATAAAATGATTCATCTACATCTTCTACATATATTTTGCCAATATGCGATCATATAGATGCACACAGGGGCCAACTGAAAAAAAAAATATATATATATATATTAGGGGTCTATTTGTAAAGAATTTGTGATTTACACAGTGAATGTTTGCTGGACATTCCTCTGTCGGTATTATTCAGCATTTGGCTGTCATTTTCAAAGTGGATTCACTGTGTGTAATGCAATGGCTGATAGGTGATTCTGGGTGAATCATGTTTGTGATTAGTCTTTCTCTATTATATTGTATGCTGATGGACAAATCTTTTCCTTAACCCCTTTTTGCCTAAGGGTAAAACAAATGTTAATGCCTAAGTCCAATTTTGCAATTTTGACATGCGTTAGTAAAACCGTAATACAGAAATAGATCTGGCGCTGGTTCTATGGATGTATAATTGTCAGTGTCAGCTTATGACTCAGCAGCCAAGATTCGCTCTGGGTCGGAGCTAGTAACAAGGGGTGATATGGAAACAATGTAGTGGCGCTTATAGTAAATAAATATGACACATGCCCCAGCTGGGTAGTAGATTGAAATGAGGATGAAGCAAGATGGCTGTACAGTTAAAAGCAGATAGTTTATTGAAAGTTACTTACAGACAATTAAATTATCATCTGGCTCCAAAGATGGTGGTAAGGCTGCCCTGCTAGTTGTCAGACTAGCCTAGATGCCCCAAGTGGAGGATGGAATGAGCGTGGCTGCTCTGGATTGGCAGGATGGTTTTGAGGCTCCTTAGTGCAGGGGAGAAGAATGGTGTATTGGTGAGCCAAAGGCCCCTGCGGAATCCCCTGAATCTGATTGCCCTGACACGAGCCATACTATCAGGCGAGCCGGCGCTTGAAGGAAGGGGTGGGGCGGAGCTGCCGCTGGGTCCGTGGTGACGTCGTTCCTCGGAGCTGCCATGCCGGGCTGTGGAGAGAGTAGCGAGGCAGTGGGGAGCCAGTCGTGGAGGTCACGCTGATGACATGTTTCGCAATACTTTGCTTTGTCAAGTCACGTGACGGGACCAGGGGAGGAGAATTTAAAAGCAGAGGCCGGAAATAGCCACGAACGGGGGAGGGAAGAAATTGTATCTTCCATCTCGGGACATCCCTCACAAAAAGGCCTATATTATGTTAAATTGTGTTAAGACTATGTGTAGTTAATATGAAATAGCATTTGTATTAAATCTCATACAATTAAATGAAAAATTAAAATAAATAGCAACTGATTGGGACCGGGCAAAAGTGAATCAAATGATAAATGGAATGATTTAAAAAATAAAGAATAATAAAAAAAATATAAAAAATAAAAATGAAAATAAAAATAACAATAATTCAAATAAAAAATAAAATAAAACATTTAAAATGAAAAAAATGAAAAATAAAAAATAATAATAAATATAAAAATGAAAAAATAATAATAAAAAATGAACATGGAGAAATTGATAATTTAAGAATTAGTGGGGGAATAATATGTGGAAACCTTATAGTGCGTATATATACAAACATTCTCATATAATCATATATACATGTCATTTTAGAAAATCATATATACATATAATTTAAAAAAATGTAATTTAAAAAATGCAATTTAAAAAACGGTTTTCAACGTGATACATGGACACTTTAGGAAGGGGAAGAGGGGAAGGGGGTAGGGGTGGGGGGAATGAGGAAGAGGAAGAGGAAGGGGGGGAAAGGGGAAGGGAAGGCCGGGGAAAAAAGGGGGGGAAGTGAGGAAGGGAGGGTGAAGGGAAGGAACGGGGGGATGCTCAGATATACAATGTGTAATCTAAATTAAGCAAGTTTGTTTCCATCTCTTCGTTCAAACCGTTTGGAGCCAAAGTGTTGAGACGGTAAATCCAGCAGACTTCTTTTTTGCAAAGTACTGTGAATTTCTCGTTATCTGAAAGGGATTTATCAGCGATGCGGTCAATGGCCAATACTTCAAGGCATTTATAGTTCTTGTTGTGATGTTGTAGAATTTGTCGTGGGACGCTATGTTGATCGTTCCCAGCTTTGATTAATCTTCTGTGCTCACCTATTCTTGCACGTAGTGCCTAGATGGTGCGGCCTATGTATAATAGTTGGCATGGGCATCGAAGTATGTATATCACATAGCTGCATGAACAAGTTATGAATTGCCTGATGGAAAAGGTGTGGTTTTCTCTGTCAAAAGTGGAGGTGCCATGTGGAATGGATTGGCATGTCAGGCATCCCCCCTTTCGACATTGAAATATACCTGTGCGGTGGTCAAAATACGACCGAATATCAGAATTACCCGCTTTGTGCCCAGGTTTGGTTTTGCTTGGGGCAATAATGTTTTTTTAAAGTTTTTGCTCTTCTGAAGGTAACTAATGGGGCCTCTGGTAGGAGTCCTCCCAACTGTGGGTCTAGTTTTAGAAGTCCCCAATGTTTCTGGATAGCTTTAGAGATCCTTTTGTAACGTATTTTGAAGCTAGTCACAATAAACTCCAGACAGGCACAATTCATCATCGAAGGAACAGAATTCTGTGTAAAGCATAATTATTTCCTATACAACGATGAATACTTTCTTCAAATTCAAGGTACGGCAATGGGAGCCAATTTTGCGCCATGCTACGTGAATATAACCATGGGATACTGGGAGGAATTGGCCATTTGGTGAAAGAATCCATACGCCCAGGACATCATCTACTACGGCCGGTATATTGATGATATCATAATAATCTGGAATGGTACAACAGAGGATTTCCTATCATTCGTGTCTCACTGCAACAATAACCAGCTCGGATTAAAATTCACACATGTAATAGACTGTACAAAATTAATTTTTCTAGACCTGTAACTGTCCCACGAAGGAAAAAAAATAATCACTCAGAATTATTCAAAACCCACCAGTGGGAATTCCTATCTACACTATTCAAGTTGCCACCACCCCTCCTGGCGCAATAACATCCCAAGTGGCCAATTTCAAAGACTACGGAGAAATTGCTCCAAAGATGATGACTACAAAACCCATGGTCACACTCTGATGAAAAAATTTATTGAAGAAGGATTTCCAAAAACCCTTCTAGAAGAGGCCTTCCATAAACATAACACTACCCCTGCTTTTTTAGCTAAATTTCACCTATAATTCATCTGCACATGCAGATTCAAATGGATATTCAAAGTTAACATGGATGCAGTTTACTGAGCAATGATTCTCAACTCTTAGAGCCACTTGCCAACCTTATAACTTACATATGCCGCGGTAAAGTGGCACTACTGCTCTGGATCACATACCTAGTACGTGATATGACACTTACAGGTCTGGGGCGCGTATGCACGCTGGCAGCACCTCCCCCGCTGTGATTATATACAGCTGGAGCAGATATGTGGGTACCATGGACTTGTATGCGCTGATCCTTCAGTACCAAGGGAGAACGCACGGTCTGCCTATGTAAACAAGGCAGATCACCTTTCTGTCAGTACAGAAGGCATGGATCCTGTGTTCATGCAAAGCAGAGACATGGATCCATGCCTTCCCCTAGTACTAGCATCTCCCCCACAGTAAGAAAACACCAGCTAGCCACACAGTTAACCCTTTACTTGCCCCTTGATGTTAACCCCTTCTCAGCCAGTGTCGTTAGTACAGTGACAGTGCATATTTTTATCACTGATCACTGTATTAGTGTCACTGATCCCCAAAAAGTGTCAAAAGTGTCAGTCCAATTTGTCTGCTGCAATATCACAGTTCCTTTATAAGTCGCTGATTGCCCCCATTACTAGTGCAATTTTTTTTTTTTCAATAAATAAAAATATCCCATAGTTTGTAGACTCTATAACTTTTGTGCAAACTAATCAATATACACGTATTGGGAACATGTGGCAGAATACATATTGGCCTAAATTGATGAAGAAATTTGATTTTTTTCAATATTTTTATTGGATGTATTTTATAGCAGAATGTAAAAAATATAGTTATTTTTTCAAAAATTGTTATTTTTAGGTTAATAGCGCAAAAAAAATAAAAACCACAGAGGTGATCAAATACCACCAAAAGAAAGCTCTATTTGTGTAGAAAAGGGACATAAATTATATTTCGGTACAGTGTCGCATGACCGCGCAATTGTCAGTTAAAGTAACGCAATGCCATATCGCAAAAAATGGCCTGGTCATAAAGGGGGAAATCTTCTGGAGGTGGTTAGTTAATACACCCCAAAAAACTCAGGAGTTCCAAAGGTATAGCTCAAAATTCAGATGTATCTTACAGCTCTGAGATTATTTCTGAGAATCCCAGTATAATATTTAAAGCACGTGTCTCGCTGTGACTTACTTTTGTTAAGCTGTGTTTCTTTGAGTCATCTGATCACCGTCAAGCATAATGGACTAACTGAGCGAAGTCTTTTTTGCACAGTGCTGTATATGCATATATTTTATTTTATAACATTGCACAATGGAAAATGAAATCATATTTCTTGATATTTGTGTTTGATTCTTGTGCAGCTCCATCCCAGCAGCCTCCTCCTAGAGGACAAATCCTCAACAGCACAGCAATTATTCTTACATGGAATCCACCAGATTCCCCCAACAGCAATCACATTCACTATGTTCTTTATAGAGAAGATCTGGAGATCTATCAAACTGCTGACTATTATCCATATAGTGAGTATTTCGTCTTTTTTTTTCTTCTTATTCTTAGCTAATTTGTGTTCTTCACTCAAAAAAGTTCCTTCTATTGCTCTCAGCCTCCTTCAAATATCATAATTCCTTTTATTTTGCTCTTGTGATCTAACCTCCTGTTAGAGGGTGGCTACGCTTGTTCTCCATGCATGTTTGTAGGGCCGCAACCACTTCTCTTGCTCTCCCCTGAGATGAACTATAAACTATGGACTGTATAGTGTATATAGACCAGTGCATATGACCGCAACTAACACATACTGCTTGTTCTAGACTAATGGAAGTGAGGGGGTAAAGGAGACATTTGGGAACTAATGAAGGACCTTACAAGGAGGTAGAAAATTACATAGATAGATTTCAGGGCCATTAAAGTGGAGTTCCCCCCCAACCCCCTCCAAAAATTAAAAGTCGACAGATACACACACTGATGTGCGTTTTGCCCAAGCAAAGGGCTTCTTCAGGACCTATGTCTCAATATCAATAAGTTAAATTGCTAATGAACAATATAAACAGTGCATTGATTAAACATAATACAAAAGCACATAGAATACATACACATAGCAGTAAATCATAAAATGAACACAATTTCTTTATTATCACAAAAATAAATGAGCCATGTCTTGTCATTCAAAGTGCGTCAGCACTGAAAGCTGAACATTGGCCTGGACAGGAAGGAGGTAAAGGTGCCCGGTATTGAAGCGGTTAAGGATTGGTAAGCTGCAATATATTACATTTATGTTTTTGGGTTTAGATACACATTGGGCCCTTTGCACATGGGGAAATTTAGATGCTGTGTCTCCCTTCCGGCATTTTAGAGTGCCCTGAAGGAACAGGTGCCACGTCCAGCCCCACTGCCTGCAGTCTGCATTTTAGTCGTTCACAGCTTCCAGCTCTGTCCAGCCACAGAGTGCCATACACTTTGGCAGGCTGCAAGCAACAGGGCTAGATGCTATAGCTGTCCCTCCCAGAAGCACTAAAATGCCTACATCAGGATTCCTCCAGAGGTTGATAAACAGAAGTGAGGGGACGCTAGTGATACAGTGATGTGTACACAATTGATAAACGGTATTAAAGTGTACAGTTGGTCAATTTTTATATACAATAATCAAGTGTAACATGCTTAATAAAGGCTATGAATAAAAACTAAATAATCCAGTCCTTTGTGAAGGCCATGAATTGTTCAGTGATATTTTCAAAACGACAAAAAATATTGATGACACCTTCACCATATGGCACTGTAACTGCAGAATGCATCCGATGTACTGGATAAAGATTTCCTACTCAACAACCTCTTTAGTTAAAGGTCAAACAATGCTTTAGTGGGTAGTGTCTTTCAACTTGCTTGAACATAAATAGAGATACCTGGAGACTTTATGTTTAGATCCACCTCTCCTCCATGAATCCCATAAAAAATAAGAGAAGAATCATACCCTTCTGCTCAAGTCTTTACATCAGGCCTACTTTCTAAAACATTCCTTATTCCTAATGGCACCTGCCAGGGTTGTCCCTTATCGCCTACCATATTCAACCCTATGGAACCGTTAATAGAAACCATCTGTACTAACCCCCTCATAACAGGATTCCAATTCAATCATAAATAACATGTCATCAATCTATTTGCTGACTATGCCCTTCGTCTATTTAACCCACTGCTATCTCTCCCACAAGCCCACCAGATTGTTATGCAATTTAGCAACATATCATATTACAAAGTTAATTTCTCTAAGTCTCTACTTCTCGAAAGTACCTCTCAAAACTAAACAATACTTACAAAAACTCCTATCTTTCATTTGGAACTCCCAGGGCATTCCGTATTTGGGAATAACCCTCACTTCATCAGCAATATCCCTAGCTCAGGTCAACCTCCAGACACTCATTGCCAAAATTAAACCACAGCCCCAACATCTGAAGCAATGTGATCTTTTCTGGGTGGGTAAACTAGCCGCCTTTAAAATGGTAATCTTACCCCAGATTCTATACATCTTCAGAACACTCCCCATTTCATTCCAACACCATATTTAACAACTCTCACAAGCCTCCTACGCTCCTTTATCTGGAATGGCAAAAAACCAAGGTGTGCACACGACAATCTAATTAAACATAAGTCTGTGGGAGGTACGGAATGGTGAATATCCAAGACTACTACTGGGCAACAAAACTGGTCCAACTTAAACAATGGTTTAATAATAAAGAAGACCCATTATGGCTGAACATAGAAAAGACTTTATCTCCTACTCATGACCTCATCTCTCTATTGATTTGTGACATATGTTAACCATGGGACCTCTCCAAACTACCTCACACCTTAATAATTATGCTGAGGGTGTGGGGACACTTAATTAGCATACCTAGTGACTCTACACAAATTAACCTGCCTACCTTTCAGACTCAAATCCTAGAAGCTATGATCCCCTCTTTAAACACAACTTCACTCACATATCATTAACTAACAAAAGTACAAGACTTCTACCATGGCACCAACCTAAAATCATGGGAATCTCTCAAATCAGAGTATAACCTCCCAGCTAACACTAACTACACATGCCTCGTACCCGCCACTTTCTGTCAAAAAATCCCTTGCCCACTGTAAAAGTCCCCACTAAGGCCTGGAATTTTTTCACATCGCAAAACCCCTCACAAAAAGGAAATTCTATGTTTTATAACCTGATAATGGATAAACTTTCATTCAGCAAAAACTCGCCCATACAAAAATGGGAAAAACAACTAAATTACGCTTATACCCCTACACAGTGGCAAGCAGCTTTCCAGTCGACTTACAAGTTCTCACATTGTACAAACCACTGGGAAATGATGTTGAAAATATCACAGAGGTGGTACTACACTCCCCTCAAAATAGCAAAAATGTTCCCAAACCTGTCCTTGCAATGCTGGCGCAACTGCGGCAGAACTGGGAATGCAAAATAGGCCAGTGGTAACCCACATTCTCCAAGCAGCTAGGAACACAATTTTCAAAAAATGGAAATCTCTTGACTCACCAAATATATCTGAGGTAATTAGCCTAGTTAACCTTAATTATACATATGAGCATCTACTAGCGGTCAACGCATTAAAGGGCTCCAAATGTGGTCAATATGGTCCAATAAATATATTAATAACTCCTGAATCAATGCCTAATTATAAAGCTTTGAATTCTAATACATTGTCTATTATAAATCATACATTATCTCTGTGGTATGTATCATTCTTTGTTATTGAAAAAAAAAAAAGAGAAGAAGGGAACCATAGCTTAAAATTGCTTAATATTTTTAAAAACAAGTACCAAAATGCCAGCTCACATTTATAAGTGCCTTGTCCCGGCACTGAGTATAGCCCCCATGAATAACTAAGCAGGAACCTTCACGGCCCGCTCGTAAATTGGCGTGCGTTCCACTGCCGTGGCTTGGGACTCAAAAGTGACGTAAACAAGAATGCGCCTCGATGTATGCTTCGTTTTACAACATCACCAGAGGTTGCTAGGGGTTCCTTGTGCAATGAGCAATTTCTGCCTCTCAGATAAGTCCCCACTGACACCATTGATCTGTAAGTGGGTAATTCATCCCACTGACCATCACACTAATCTATCATGAGTTGTACATTTAATACATTTTAGCATGGGTTCCCTGAGACTGAAATGTTATTTTAAGGGTTCCTCTGTATTGAAAAGGTTGGAAAAGGCTGGCCCTGAGGGATGCACAGTAGCTAGTTGACCCCGTATGCAAAGGGCCTAAAACAAATTCCTTGATTTTGGCCAGAATTCCTCTTTAATTTCTGTATATGAATATGAGGAAACTGGTTGATAGTTGGTAAAAACGTAGCAAAATGGAGAGAATAGTGAAAGAAAGACATGAAGAGAGAGGTATTGCCAAAAGCAAATCCTGTTAAGTGTATAGATTGATAAATGGTATCAAATGTAATGAAAATAATGCTCTTTAACCACTGGGTAAAGCTTTCTACTTAAACGGAAACAGATTTTAGATATAAATCTAGCTTTACTTGTTAATTTAATTAATCTAAATAGAGTGGTAGAGGAGGTTAGGAAGGTGAGCTGTTAATCTGCTTACAAGCTTTTACAAAATTTGACCGGAATAGCTGTTTGCTGGCTCATTTTAAGTAGGTGTTCTAGTCTCTTGGTCCTGTGCCATTACATTCAGTTTTATGACATTCTTTTCATGTCAGATGATGCTTTCCTCAGTACTACTCTTCCAAAGCTGAACTCCCGGCAAACAGCTAAATTCACAGGTAATATATATATATATATATATATATATATATATATATCAGCCCTTTTACCTGCCATGGGATTCACATTTCCAGGCCTGGGATTCACGTAGACACAGCACAGCTCTATCTGGAGGGGCAGGAGACCTGATTTTCTCTGCTGGAGTCCAGTTGCCCCCCAGCCTGTGATTGGACAATGAAAGGAGAAGCAGCAGACTGATGAGAACATCTGTCTGTCCCTCTGCCATGTTAGTTTACATGAACACATGCAGCACAACTGACTAGATCCTTGTACTTTTTACTATACTCCCAGTCTGAGTGCTACTGTACACGGACTGCAGAAAGCTAATACAAACTCCAATATAAATACTTACACTACTTTGTAATGAAATAAAAAAAAAATTAACAATGTACTCATGAATACAGAGCTGTATTAGTTTTTTCTTTTACACATATCCCCAGATCTCAGCTTTAAAGGATAAGTATTTAAATTGGAATTCTAGTCTTACTCTAACTATACCTAAATCTACTCCCACTCCCATTCTAAGACTATTCTATCTACCCTGTAAAAGTAAAGATGTCTATGCTTACCTATTCTGAGGGCGCTTTGGTCCGATCACATGATCGGGTCCCAGAGTCGGCTTCAGTGTAGAGGAGAGGTAAGCTGCAGACCCTGGACGGTGACATCAACCATAGACGTACCTTGGAGTATCCATTGTTGGCTGTCCCCCCTCTATACTGAAACCGGCGCTGGGACTCAACCGTCTGACTCTGACTCTGACTGGACTGAAGCACCATCAGAATAGGTAAGTTTAATCATCTTTTTTTTTTGGGTAAATAGAATAGTCTTAAGCCTCGTACACACGATCCGATTTTCGGAATAAATATAACCTCAAACATAATCGAAAGACGTCAGGCACATGTCATCGTGAGTCTGACCCTCATATCATTTTTCGTGTTCCTAGATCAGTCAACACGACGTACCGTCTCCCTGTCTCTCTACAAGAGTAGTCAGACGACGAAGAGGAAAGTAACAGGTTAGTGTCCGACCCCCCGTTGACCTGAGGTCGTCTCTTTTAGTCCAGAGGACGGGGAGGTCTATCTCGACACGACACAGATGCACTTAGGGTCCGGACCTTTACACTTAGGGTACCGTCCATTTTCCCGACTATATATATATATATATATATAT
>BLSH010404920.1:2701248-2711424 GCA_018402905.1 Glandirana rugosa
ACTAAAATTACACTTTAACTAATTTGTGAGTACTCAACATGTTAGTATTTTTTTTATTTATCTTGTTTCATTGTCTGTTTTTTTCTTTCCATGAAAAAAATATATAATAACATAAGAGGCTAATGAGGGTCTTTTTTTTAGCACAAGAGCAGATCTAAGATAAATGAAGGGAGCTTTTTGTAATGCTCAGAAACCATGGAAAGCCCATTGCACAAACACTTTTATGGTTTGGGTGGCTTGTGTTTTTAGGGTAGTTTAGTAACAAGAAAATCTGAAATAATAATGCTTCAGGATAATAATACCTGTGTAGAAAAGTGTAGCAGACGAAGCACCAAGACTGGTCCTGCAGCACTGGGTCCAATAGAGGACTCGAAAAAGTTAGTCAATGAAAGTCATTGAAAGCAGCTAGAACCTAGCACACTCGATCAGCATTTCAAACATCATGCATACAGCTATCAAAAGTTCACTTACCCTTGAGAGGGAGTCATA
The DNA here is from genome assembly GCA_018402905.1 of Glandirana rugosa. Lineage (NCBI taxonomy): Eukaryota > Metazoa > Chordata > Amphibia > Anura > Ranidae > Glandirana > Glandirana rugosa. Next base: position 2,701,738 of record BLSH010404920.1, read on the forward strand.
GTGGTGGAGATTTACTAAAACAGGAGTGTACAAAATCTGGTGCAGCTGTGCATAGAAGCCTTCCAGGTTTTTGTGTCAAAGCTTAATTGTACAAGTTGAAGTTAGAAGCTGATTGGCTACCATGCACAGCTTCACCAGATTTTGCCCTGTCCAGTTTTAGTAAATCAACCCATTTTGGAGTGAGACTTTTGTCAAGCCAGAGGCCTGAACCATATCATGCCCATTAAAGCAACCCAAGATTACACATAACCACAAATTTTCAAATATGAATTTTACATGTAAATAAGGGTAATCTAATTGTAATTTTCTGATATCAAATAGATAATTTTGCTGAATAATGCTTGATAAAGACACAAGCAAAATACTTTGTCTAAGACTGTCGCCATTGGAATTGAGATGTTGGCCTAATCTACCTTTCAACTGTACCCTTCTTTCCAATATAAGACTGTGGCCATTGTGACTAAAGGCACTGGACACATTTCCAATTGTAACTGTGAATATTTTAGTCACTCGTTTATATTACTCACTCTTTACATTTAGTGGTTTAAGTATTTAATTTTGCTATAGCAATAATACAATACCCTCCTATCCATCCTATGTTTTAACACCTTGAGCCTGTTCAAAACACCTTATGGAGCCTCTTTATATTTTTGTCTTTGTGCTAGGTCCACAGAGCTACACGGATGGATATTTGTTGCCTTATACCACATACACATATTATGTTGACGCTAGGAATGTGCACGGTGCTGCCTGCAGTGCCAAGGTCGTGTTCCGGACAAGAGCTGGCGCACCATCTGGTGACATAGACTTGGGCCTTAGTTCCCCTGTGGGTCAGTACTTTGTCTCTTTAAATTGGACAATTTTCACAGATCACTCTGGGCCTATCGATATCTTCAGACTGATTTACACGTCAACAGGTTCTCCTGATGTTACCATTGCCTACCAAGGACTTGACACCAAGATGACAGTAAATCATTTAACACCCTTCACCAGATACAACTTTTCAGTTCAAGCATGTAATTCTGAAGGATGTCTACACAGTCCATTGCTTACATTGGTAACAGCTCAAGCACCACCTGTTGGTCAGACACCACCAGTTGTCAAAAATTCAAGCTCGACAGATCTTTATTTACAGTGGTCACCACCACTGCAACCAAACGGTATGTTTCTGTACTTGTGTTTGTTGGTTGTATCTAGTTGCCTTGGTGGTTGGAAAAGTGCCATATTCAGAAGCAGGTCAATGTTATAAACGTTTTACTGTAGCTATATTTAAAGCCTAAAACTTTTTATTTTTAACATATGGACAAAGTGGAGAAGAAATAGAATCCCTGCCAAGTTTTTGATGTGCGTTCTCCAGGTAGACTGTTTATATGTTGGCAACACCACCTCATTATTGTTTAACACTTAAGTCTTGATGTATTTTCAACCCAAAAGTCATTCTAAATATTTTTTTTCAAAAGATGAAAATCTGCTATAAAGTCTTCAGAGCAGAGTACCAAAAAACAAAAAAATGACCTTAGCATTCCATGAAGTCTACATAATTTGTGATAATGAGTCAAGCCTCCGTTTGTTAATTGAAAAAGCCCAAATGAGTCCTTTTCCAGATAAATGATTCTCTGGTGACTTATATTGTATCCTCAGACATATCATTTCTGCAGCTCTTGGGCAAATTTTTTTCTCCCTCTTGTTTCTGCGACATCTTTCAGCATCAGAAAAGCTTTATAATGATATTTTGTCTAGTGCCAGATTGTCAAGGACAATTATTTTTAGTGTCAGGATCAATGCTAATTAGAAGTGTTTGAGAACAGATAATCTACACTTCCAAAATAGTTACTGATGACACAGGAAAATAATATCATATAATGCATTTCCTCTTGTTAATCGGTTCCTTATGCAAAAAAAAAACATTTTTTTTTATTATATAATGCCCACATTAAAATGGCACCTGTAACCCTAGAAGCGTAATTTATTCTTCTACTTTGTTCCCATATAGTGCAAAGTAACATGTTGGGTGTCTTCAGTTACCATGAGGTGACTATACTTAAAGTGGTTGTAAAACCTTACCCGACCTTACCTGACCAGCCTCAGGTGATACGCAGAGATGTAAAAAATCCTCCTACATAAGTTGTACTTGTTTATTTACATTCCTTTCTCTTCTCTACACCCATTCAGAGTCCAGAAAGCCATTCAAAGTCCGTAATTTACACAGCATTTCTGAGCTTCAGAAGGTAGGGGATGGGGATCTGACTTTACACTCTGAATAAGACAAGTAGGAGATATATCAGTATAATCTGAGACCTGAGTGGAGGGAATGGACACACTCCCCTCTACATAGTCTCAGAGGGAAACATGCACAACCGAGGCTGTCATTTAGCTACTGTGTGCTATGTGCAAAAGGGGAAGCTCCGCTGGTTTGCACCCTCCACTGCCACATTTGCCACTTTTTGAGGGGGGGGGGAGTGGGTACCTAGTTTTGACATGTATCCGCTCCCACTTCTGGCTCAGATCGCCACAGCAAATTAAGCTGGAAGTTCAGCCCCCTCCTTCCACCACATTCTTCTGGGGCACATCCCAGGTCCCAAATAACTACAGGACCCTTCACAAGGCGCAGAGTAACTCCTGCATGCACAGTAGGGAACAGGCTGTGGAGCTGCAAGGCTTCACTTCTTGTTTCCCTTACTACAGGCGTCTGCACCTCAACGCCAAATGAAGAATCAGCTTGGGTGAGGACATTGTGGGATCCCTGGACAGCTAAGTGTCCTTATATTAAATGTCAGCAGCTACAGTATTTGTAGCTGTTGACTTTTAATTTTTTTTCTGAAGGAGCCTGGAGCTCCTCTTTAATACGAAGCTGAACCCTCATTTGTGCCTATAACAGTCTCCGTACTTCTGGGAAGACTGTCCCCAAGATTTTGGAGAATGCCCCTGATAACGCATGCCCAATGGGCATATGTAAGGTCAGGTACTGATGTTGGATGAGGAAACCTAGCTCACAGTTGGAGTTCCAGCTCATCACAATGGTATCTAATTTGGTCGGGATCAAGACTACTCAAGTTCCTCCACTCCAAATTCATTAAACCATGGAGATGGTGTTGGTACAAGGTCACAGGTTTTCTGGATCAGAAAAGGGTCTTTCCCAAGCTGTTACCACAATGTTTGAAGTAGGCAGTTGTATAAAATGTTGACCCTTTGTCAAGTTTATGCAGTCTTTATTAACTCCTTCCTCTCAAATTCCTCTTTGGTATAATTTTTTTGCTAATTTTCTTTTTTTCGGTTACAATACCTTTTTTATTAAATATACAAAATGAAGTCACAATGTCAAGCAAACATGTTTTTGTACAGAAATACACAATGGAACATAACATACGACACGTCATTCAACAAAGAACCAATCTTGGTCAGAAATTATAGTTCATGATAGAATAGCATTAAAGTTCTTAGGTAGTACCTAAGGAAGAAATTAAAGAGTAATTATGTCTGCCAAAAGGACAAAGAAGGTATGGAGTTAAACCTCCAACAGAAGCAGCATGTGGGTAACATAACAGCAAATGCACCTAGAACCTAGTCCTGCTTCATTTCGGACCCTGCGTGGGTGGATTGGGGTCTTTTTTCTTTCTCTTTTGTTTATTTATTTATTTATTGTATTTTGGTTGTGTGTGCCGAAACTGAAACATGCAAATAAAAAGATATTTAAAAAAAACACAATCTTTGAGGTGAGCTTCTTATGTGTATAGTTGGGTCTGTGCCCTTCAGTAGGAAGGGGACTGGAGAAACGCCGCAGCATAGAGGATAATAGTGACCGGGCATGGGATTGACATAAGTGAACAAGGAGAAGCATAGTGAAGAGCCCAGAAGGACAAACAAATACAAATAGAGGGAGAAGAAGAGAAGAGGAAAAAGGAAGGAAAGAGGAAATGAGAGAGGACGGGTTGGAGTAGAGCCAGAACCTGCCCCCACCCACTGAGTGGGCTCTCCAGACTCCAGTGATAGAGTAAAATCAGGTCGAATGACCACGATGGGTCATCTATTGCAGTGGTTCTCAACCCTGTCCTCAAGTACCCCCAACAGGCCATGTTTTGGGAATTTCTCTTAGATAAAATAGCTGTCCAAAATACCAAGCCATTGACTCTGATTTAAAGCACCTGTGCAAGATAAAGGAAAACCTGCAAACATGGCCTGTTGGGGGTACTTGAGGACAGGGTTGAGAACCACTGGTCTATTGTACCGATATGTTTTAAACCAATCATAGTAAACATTTTTTCCATTTTAAAATTTTTTTGAATAAAACATATATTTTATATAATCCATTTGTGTGGTCTTTCATATTGAGCCTATAAAGTCTGATCCTATAGACGGTGTTTGAATAACTTCAGCCCGCAAACTCTTTTTCCATGTAAACATGCAGACAAAGGTATGCACAGCCTATTGCATTAGAGTGTGCACCCCAATGCTCAAACACACATGCATGTGTTGAGCAGCTTCCTGTTCATTCACAAACTGAAGCATAGGAAACACAGTTTACTACGTTTCAGTTATGATTGAACACAGTAAGTGAGTGTGTTCACTGTGTTCATTTAGAAAAGAAAGGGGCTGGTAAATGACATATTGATTAGCTCCCTTCTCCATTCTGAAACATCCCCTGTAGCAGCCGGGGGGGGGGTGGAGAGGAGGGAAGCCAGCAACACTGGGATACAGTACAATACAGGGAGAAGCCTAGGCAGAAGGGGGAATCAGCGGGAGGCTTACAATACGGTGGGGAGCCTGGGCAGAAGGGGGAATCGGCACCCCCTGTGCATGCCAATGCATGCGGATGTGGCTATGTGAAGTCAAATCTGTTTTTCTTTTATACAGCCACCACATCTAATGATTGTTAAGCTGCAATATACTGCATTTTTTGTTTTGGGCCTTCTCCTCTCCTGAAGAAGTCATTTGTTCATGAAATGCACTGAGATCCTTCAAAGGCCTCCCCATTTGAAACTACTGTAACCCTAGGATAATACAAATTGTATATTTACATTAATTGAAAAATACAAATGTTGGGTTAGACTTGGTTAGGCTTGAGAAATATTGAGACCATGATACATCCAGAACTTATCCATAGAGCATATTAGGATGGTTTTAATAAATATTAATAAAAATGTTGTTTTGTAACAGAGATAAATATATATTTTTTGCTCCTAAAATGTCCCACAGGGATTTTCTTTATTTTTATGTGTAGAATTAGTTTTCCTATCTTTATAATCAATATATTATGAATGTGGTGCAAGTAACAATACTGGCACGCACACAGGCATAGCATACTTTTTATTTCTATAAATGCATAGTTCATTATAATGAGACCTCACAGCTTTTTACCTTTTGTGCAACTAAATAAATCTCTATCTTTTCTATAGGCGTTATAATAAGGCATGAACTATACATGAGGCGCATACACCAGACTGTGGAGAGGCGTGTCTTCCATGCCAGCGGGTGGCTGAACCCTCAGCCATTGGTGGAATCTGAAAATGAGAATGCCTTGCAACCACCAGTTACCGGCGCCATAATCACTAACCTGGAGCCAAACACAGAATACGAGTTTTGTCTTGTCACCACTAATATGGCTGGCAGTGCTGCCTCCGAATGGGTAACACTTAAAACACAAGAGTCTGGTAAGAATTTCAATTTTTTTTCCCCAAATGTTTAGCGCATTAGTTTGGGTTATACCTTTAAAGATAGTAAAAATACAGAACAATATGAACCCAAAGTAAAAGCATTCAGTGAACTGCTGGTGCTGGCCAAGAAATATTAGAACTCTGCTAACCATAGAATGTCCACATTAAAATGGTTGTAAACCCATACATATACCCAGTGAAGTGACTAGACTCAGGTGATACACAGGTCTAGCACGCGCCTTTAGTTAGGCTGCTAGGCTAAATTTAGTTTTGGGCTTCACTGTAGTCAGTGGAGCAGCAATTAATTGTTTTTGTCTGGTCAGGGTTTCCAGGCTGGGTGATTGATTTATCCCCCCTGCTTCTGGAAGAAGCTTCCAGAATATAGGGCAGGGAAAGTCATATGGCCAGTATGAATATTTATCATACTCCAGCCAATCCCTAGAAGGAGGCATTCATAATGTGGCTGGGGAGATGATAAATGTCTGGGAGGCCTTTCCATTCCTTTTCATTCAAAACATAATTTTGTATCTCCCATAGTTGTTTCCACATCTTTAGTCCTACTTGTTTTGCCATATGGCTTCCTCAGGGACAAGCGTGGTTTTATGAACTACAACTATGGGAGCTACAAATTTACGTTTTGAATGACCACAAAGTTGTCCATGTATTGTACAAATTGTTTTTATAATTGTCTATGTGACTTTAATAAATTGTGTTTTTATTTAAAATATTATATGTCATGGTACTAATTGCACCTATAAAGTCCCATCTCCTCTACTCTGTACTTTTTATGTTATAATGGGGATGTTGGTGCAATAATATAGTATTTCTCTGATCCTGGGTTGACCACTTACCATATACATGGAAGTTGACCTACCATTTAAAATGTAACTCTAACCAGGTATAAAACACACAAATTAATGTAGTTCAGTAATCATTATTACATGATTTAGGCACACAATTGTGGTATGTTAGCACACATGCATTACCATGCATTATGTCACGCATTAATGTTCATTGTGTTGGGCATCAATGTGCTGCCTAACACACTATAACACAACAAATAAGGGACATACAGTATCTCAGTCAGTACACCCCTCACATTTTTGTAAATATTTTATTCTACCTTTTCATGTGACAACACTGAAGAAATTACACTTTGCTACAATGTAAAGTAGTGAGTGTACAGCTTGTATAACAGTGTAAATTTGCTGTCCCCTCAAAATAACTCAGCACACAGCCATTAATGTCTAAACCGCTGGCAACAAAAGTGAGTACACCCTTAAGTGAAAATGTCCAAATTGGGGGCCAAAGTGTCAATATTTTGTGTAACCACCATTATTTTCCAGCACTGCCTTAACCCTCTTGGGCATGACGACATCACGGAGCTGGTGGATGTTAGAGACCTTGTGCTCCTCCACCTTTTGTTTGAGGATGTCCCACAAATGCTCAATAGGGTATAGGTCTGGAGACATGCTTGGCCAGCCCATTACCTTTACCCTCAGCTTCTTTAGCAAGGCAATGATTGTCTTGGAGGTGTGTTTGGGGTCGTTATCATGTTGGAATACTGTCCTGCAGCCCAGTCTCCGAAGGGGAATCATGCTCTGCTTCAGTATGTCACATTACATGTTGGCATTCATGGTTCCCTCAATGAACTGTAGCTCCCCAGTTCCGGCAACACTCATGCAGCCCCAGACCATGACACTCCCACCACCATGCTTGACTGTAGGCAAGACTCACTTGTCTTTGTACTCCTAACCTGATTGCCACCACACACGCTTGACACCATCTGAACCAAATAATTTTATCTTGGTCTCATCAGACCACAGGACATGGTTCCAGTAATCCATGTCCTTAGTCTGCTTGCCTTCAGCAAACTGTTTGCGGGCTTTCTTGTGCATCATCTTTAGAAGAGGCTTCCTTCTGGGTCAACAGCCATGCAGATCAATTTGATGCAGTGTGCGGCGTATGGTCTGAGGACTGACAGGCTGACCCCCCCACCCCTTCAACCTCTGCAGCAATGCTGGCAGCACTCATACATCAATTTCCCAAAGACAACCTCTGGATATGACGCTTATCACATGCACTCTACTTCTTTGGTCGACCATGGTGAGGCCTATTCTAAATGGAACCTGTCCTGTTAAACTGCTGTATGGTCTTGGCCTTACCCCCTGGGGCGCTTTACAGGCATTATTGAGCTAAAAATAGTGCATGTAAAGCACCTCTAAAATTCCTGTTAATGCACCCCAATGTGAAAGCCTGAGTGTTTTCACACTCGAGCGGTGCGCTTGCAGGAGAGGAAAAAACCTCTTGCAAGCAGCATTTTTGGGGCGGTCCGGGAGCGATGTATACCTACCCCGCTCCCTGCTCCTCCACCACCTCTGCCCATTGAAATGATAGGCTAGCGCTTCCAAAGCGACTGTACACTGCTCCGGAAGTGCCGCGTGCCAGCATTTTTAACCCCTTCTTAGGGGTTAAAAGTGTCGCATTGCCGCCTGAATAGCAGCTCCTAAGCGGCGCTATAAAAGTGGTAAAATGCCGCTAAACTAGCGGCGTTTTACTGCTGACACTTGGAAGGCCTCAGTGAGAAAGTGCCCGGCCTAATTAACTATTGCCTTGCAGTAATGCATGGCAATGCACAATACAGTGTCATTCATTTCAAAGTACCATCTCGGACTTTCGCCCCAGGGGGAAAGGGGTCTTACTGTATTCTTTTTTTTTTTTTTTTTTACCTGCAAGCAGTGTACCTATCTGAGTGTTACCTGGTCTCAGCCTTTTTCAGTCCCTGTACAGCAGAGCTGGAGTGTGAGAGGAAGAAGCAGTAAAAGGAGTCAATCAGTTCATGCGCTGACAAGAGGCATGCTGACAGGAGAAAAGAGAGTGGCAGAGGGATGAGCACATCACTGTGCTGCTTCTCCCTTTACTGCCCAGTCACAGACTATGGTGGGTCTGGAATACTCTGGGCTCAGAAGAAGTGGGTTGAATAATTCTGGCCACCAGGCCGAGGGCATCTTGTGACGAAAAATTGGAAATGCTGGGTGGATATTTGGATTGAAAGTTAGTGTTTTAACCAGGGGCGTTGCTAGGGGGTGGCTATTGGGGCTATAGCCCCGAGTCTGGGGCCCATAGCCCCGAGTCTCTTACCGAGTGGATGCAGTTCTGCAATTAGCAGGTATGTCCTGGTACAGAATGCAGGAGGCAGGGGCACACTTAGCCGCGGTAGAGCTGGCTCCAGCTCCACCCTCGCCTCCTCCTGACTCTACTCCTGGTCACTAGTTGTTAGAGCTGCCTAGTATCTAGCAACCAGTGACATCACGGCCGCGACTCCCTCCCTGCCCAGCATTTAAAGCGGAGGAGGGTTCCACTTCCTCCTCCTCCACGCTAGTTCTTGTGGGGCCTAAAGAGTTGAGCCCAGCCCCTTGTCATGGTCCTGGACTGGAGCAGACACTGCTGGTCCGGTGGCAGTGGGGTGCAGGGCAATGGCATCTTCAAATAGGGAGGGGGAAGCCTGGGCAGCCGGGAAGAGCCCAGGAGGGAGTGAGAGAGAGAAGACGAGGCCTCACCACCACCCTGAGCGGCATCCCCGGTGCCTCCCAGAGCCTGCACTCCTTCTCCAAGCTCCTCTCCTAGCTCGCTGTGACTGTCATGGAACAGGAAGAATAAAGGCTGACCAAGGACGGGTGGGAGGTAGGTGGATCACACACACCAACTCACACAGACAGAGGCTGGGACAGTAGGGACTGCAGGGAGGGCTAAGGGGTCTCTCTTTCACCCCCTCTCATCCCTCTTCCTCACGTCCGAGACCCTCCGTGGCCCCTACGGCGAGTCCCACCACCACTCCGGAGCAGAAGAGAGAGAGTGAGGGAGGACCCGAGAAGGGCCGACGGGTCCGAAGGGGGAGGGATAAACTTCTACGGTAACGGGACGTGGGGTGACGGTGGCCTGGTCGTCACAGACGAGGTCAGGTCCTGGTACTGTTCCCCGACCCGAGTTGAGAAATCCGGGGTGTTCTTGATCGCACCTCCTCCTCCTTCACCTT
>BLSH010404920.1:2718415-2757840 GCA_018402905.1 Glandirana rugosa
TGTCTGCTTAATTCCCTCACTGGAGCGTGAGAGGAAGATGCGCGACTACAAGTGCACACTGGTAGAGGCGCTGCTGAGGGCATTCCCAAATGACACCAGGGGCTCAGTGGAAGCACAAGGCAAAGGCAGAGGAGGAAGAGGCCACCAACGCAGCTGTGCCACCGCCAGCACCTCAGAAGGCAGGGTTAGCATGGCCAAAATGCGGCAAAGCTTTGTCAGCAGCCCGCCACAACAAACAGCACCACCAGCCGATAGACAACGTCTTAGCAGGAGGCAGCATTTCAGCAACATGGTGCAAGAGTATGTGTGCACATGCCTACACGTACTGACTGATGGGTCTGCCCCATTCAACTTCTGGGTCTCCAAATTGGCCACATGGCCTGAGCTTGCCCTTTATGCCTTGGAGGTGCTGGCCTGCCCTGCAGCCAGTGTATTGTCGGAACGTGTGTTTTGTACGGCAGGGGGCGTTATCACAGACAAGCGCAGCCGTCTGTCCACAGCCAACGTGGACAAGCTAACCTTTATTAAAATGAACCAGGCATGGATCCCAGAAGACTTGTCTGTACCTTGTGCAGAATAGACATTTAGACCGGACTCACACAGCCATTCCTATACTTGTTTTTTTGAATAGGCCTCAATATTTTGGGGGCTACCCCAATTATAAACAAACAAAAAAAAAACAGTGTTGGCTACCTCCTCCTCCTCCTCAACCACTTCCACCTACACTGCCACGGTCATGGCCTAGTCAACCTCTAGGCTCCTACTCCACATCCACATTTCCCTATCCCCATTTTTTTGTAGGGCACTTGCCCTACTCTTACCCCCATTTACTTCCTTTTGCAGCCCTCTAGCACTTGCCAGGACTTTGTTACAGCCATTTTTGTGCCTAAAAGTTCAGGTCCCCATTGACTTCAATGGGGTTCGGGGTCCGGGATAAAGTTCGGGCAACGTTCGGTGCCGAACCCGGACTTTTTTTCAAAGTTCGTTCGGACCCTCCGAACCCGAACGTCCAGGTGTTCGCTCAACTCTACTAATGACTCATCACTTGTTAAGGACGCAGCGGCCGTCTGCTCCTTAACAACCCGCCATAAGAGAAAATAAAAAGGAAGAAACACATGAAAACTGCATAAAAAAATACATCCAAATCATGTGTTCTAAAGCGCAAAATGCACCGCAAAACGTGCTGGAAAACCGCATCAACCGCAGCTACATACTGTAGATGTGAACCTAGCCTTAGACCACAGTATTTTTAATCTGGGGGGAGGGGGGTGTAAGATAGACCTAGCAGATTTAGATACACCAACAAACTAAAGCCATGACTAGGGTAGTTCAGATCACACCTGCATCTCCTACACCACCTTTCCTTCAATAATGACACCAGAAACTGCATTGGGGCAAATTGCCAGTTCGGCCTTTTATTAAATCAAAACACAATTTAATCAAATCAACATTATAACCACATAAAGAAAGGAAGAAAGAAAGGTTGCAGATCCTTGACGGCACCATCTCGTTCACTCTGGAATCTGTGATACCCATAAGTTAGGTTCTGTCCCCAGCCGTCAACACCACCTCAAGGACTATCCTAACTGACCACAGACTCCTACCACCTTACCCACCCGGTCAATCTGAACTGGAACCAGACTAACCGGAGGACTCCCTACCTGAGATGGGTCCCACCATTTCACCAATACACCATATTTACACCTTCATCAAGGACCCCAACCGCCACAGCGGCACAAGTATGATACTTGTGCTCGCCTCCACACCTTAAAGGCCCTCTGGATGCCATCCTGTAAGCCTAAACTCCATAGGTCGATGCCCACCGCATTAAGATGGACACCATCCCCCCTCAAATATCTCCATGTGTCAACCTCCAACTCAGTATGCCGAATCACAAAGCCTCCATTCCTAACAAAAAACTTTCCCACCTCTTTCTCTATTCACTTTTATTCAGGCATTATTCAACTTTTCCACTGACCTTGCCCCTCGCCACGCCAAACGTGCCACCATGTCTGACCCCACTAGCAATATATCTGGGAAAGCCGACCAAAGTCGCAGGAAGTCCCATTGGATATCCTTTATGATCTGTCTCATGGGACAAAGACCCAAATTATTTCCCCCAACGTGCAGAACCAAAATGTTCGGGCTCCTGTCAAGTCTAGCAAAGCGGTGTATCTCGGGGAGAACCCTATACCAAAGCATGCCTGGGACCCCAATCCATCTTACTCTGCCCTGTTCCCACTCAACAACCAACTGCCTTCCATTGGGTCTAACCTCCACCCCTGTCATGTATTTACTACGCCTATCATTTCATTCCTGCTCCGTTCATTTCTAACTGCAGTTAACACTGCAGTGTGTATGGTTGTTTCAGCCCTCTAACTGCAACATATTTAGGGGAGCTTGTTCTCTTGTAAAACAATTAACTTACTGGCTGGATCACCAGGTGAAAATAAAGGAAAGAAAACCTAATAAAAGAAAACTAATCCAGCCATCACATCTAAGAATTGGTAAGCCGAAATATTATAAATGTTTGCTTTTGGGGCTTAATATCTCTTTAATAAAAAGGATGCCCAGATAAACATCTTAACAAGTACATTCAGTGAATTTTAACATACCAGAGATAAATAGGAGAGAACTCAGTCCATTCAAGATTACCATCTAGAAGTATAAGGGGTGCAGAAAGATTAAGGCCCCTTTCTCACTGGTGCGACGTGATTTTTTACCGCAATTTTGCCATGATTTTTTGCCAACGATTTTGCCGCGATTTTACAGGGATTTCAACGCGATTTCGGTACAACTTTGGTGTGACTTTGTTACAACTTTGGCACCATGAAAACATATTTCAAAGTCGTACAGAAATAGTACAGAAATCGCATCTATATTATTCAGGTGCGATTTGCATGCGACTTTGACATTGAAGTCTATGGACCTCAAGTTGCATCAAAGTTGGACCAAAGTAATGCAAGGACTACTTTGAAGTTGGCGTGACTTGAAGTCATACAGATATGAATGGTACTCATTGGAAATCATGGGGAATGACTTGTCGTGCAACTTTGCAGTCCCAAGACGCAGGACAAGTCGCATAATTGTGACAGGGGCCTTAAGACGGAGCTTTCCTCCAGTATATAGAGAAGCAGTGTGTGTCTTGACAGAGAGTAAAGGTGAAAGCAGCGCCAGATCAAAGACTGAAAAGACATTCAAGGCCAGATTATCAGCTGAAGAGATATGGTTTTATGGCTGGAGGATCAGTGAGTGCTGTTGAAAACAAAACCAGCATTTCAAATGACACATACAGTCAAATTTTTGCAAAGGATAGATTTTGAAGAAAAGCTTCCAGCCCTGCCTTAATCGCCTTCTCACATTAACCTTTCTTATAACCCTCACGTTAATATTCCTTGTAACCCCAATACTAAGCATCTCTAATACTAACCATCCCTGTATCGCTATAACACTAAGGCTGGCCATATATTATACTTTTTTTTTTTTTGGACAATTTTCCCTTAGATTTACCAAAACCATATAATATAAGGTTAAAACTTAAAATTTTTATGCAGTCAGACAGGCCCGTACACTACATAGTTGAAGGGAAATCTAAAGGAAAATTGTACAAAAAAATTGTATAATGTATGACCAGCTTAACACTAGCCCTTCTTGTAACCCTACACTAACCCTAACTTAAAAATTAATGCTAAGGGCCAATCCACACCAGATGCAGTTGGATGCAGTTTATGCATTTTTGATTGCATTCACATTGCATACAGTGCAGAATCCAGGTTATCCTATTGGCATACAAGAGTAGATAAATGGGGTGCTAACTCAAATAACGTAAATATATATATATAGTATCTCACAAAAGTGAGTACACCCCTCACATTTTTGTAAATATTTGATTATATCTTTTCATGTGACACCACTGAAGAAATGGCACTTTGCTGTAATGTAAAGTAGTGAGTGTACAGCTTGTATAACAGTGTAAATTTGCTCTCCCCTTAAAATAACTCAACACACACCCATTGATGTCTAAACCACTGGCAACAAAAGTGAGTACACCCCTAAGTGAAAATGTTCAAATTGGGCCCAAAGTGTCAATATTTTGTGTGACCACTATTATTTTGCTTCACTGCTTTAACCCTCTTGGGAATGGAGTTCACCAGAGCTTCACAGGTTGCCACTGGAGTCCTCTTCCACTCCTCCATGATGACATCACAGAGCTGGTGGATGTTTGAGGATGCCCCACAGATGCTCAATAGGGTTTAGGTCTGGAGACATGCTTGGCCAGTCCATCACCTTTACCCTCAGCTTCTTTAGCAAGGCAGTGGTCGTCTTGGAGGTGTGTTTGGGGTCGTTATCATGTTGGAATACTGCCCTGTAGCCCAGTCTCCGAAGAGAGGGGATCATGCTCTGCTTCAGTATGTCACAGTACATGTTGGCATTTATGGTTTCCTCAGTGAACTGTACCTCCCCAGTCCTGGCAGCACTCATGCAGCCCAGACCATGACACTCCCACCACCATGCTTGACTGTAGGCAAGACACACTTATCTTTGTACTCCTCACCTGGTTACCGCCACACAAGCTTAACACCATCTGAACCAAATAAGTTTATCTTGGTCTCATCAGACCACAGGAAATGGTTCCAGTAATCCATGTCCTTAGTCTGCATGTCTTCAGCAAACTGCAGGCTTTCTTGGGCATCATCTTTAGAAGAGGCTTCCTTCTGGGACAACAGCCATGCAGACCATTTTGATGCAGTGTGTGGCGTATGGTCTGAGCACTGACAGGCTGACCCCCCGCCCCATAAACCTCTGCAGCAATGCTGGCACTCGTACATCTATTTTCAAATGACAACCTCTGCATATGACTCTGAGCACATGCACTCAACTTCTTTGGTCGACCATGGCGAGGCCTGTTTTGAGTGGAACCTGTCCTGTTAAACCGCCATATGGTCTTGGCCACCGTGCTGCAGCTCAGTTTCAGGGTCTTGGCAATCCTCTTATAGCCTAGGCCATCTTTATGTAGAGCAGCAATTCTTTTTTTCACATCCCCCAGAGAGTTATTTGCCATGAGATGCCATGTTGAACTTCCAGTGACCAGTATGAGAGAGTGAGAGTGATAACACTAAATTGTACACACCTGCTCCCCATTCACAGCTGAGACCTTGTAACACTAATGAGTCACATGACACCGGGGAGGGAAAATTGGGCCCAATTTGGACATTTTCACTTAGGGGTGTACTCACTTTTGTTGCCAGCAGTTTAGATATTAATGGCTGTATGTTGAGTTATTTTGAGGGGACAGCAAATTTACACTGTTATACAAGCTGTACACTCACTACTTTACATTATAGCAAAGTGTCAATTCTTCAGTTTTGTCACATGAAAAGATAAAATATTTACAAAAATGTGAGGGGTGTACTCACTTTTGTGAGATACTGTAAATCCCAGTACAAAGAAATGTGCAAATAATCATGAAACAAGTTCCTCAATAATACGTATGAGCAATTTCACAATATAAAAGTGCATGTGCATAAATTATGTATAGCAGTGATGAATAAAAGTAACAATACATAGAAGTGCTTGTGCTAAATTCCTGAAAAAATGTACAACACAATGCAAAAAAATCAGTTCATAAATGTGTTCTGACAGTTATATTGATTTCAACCGATGTCAGCAAAAATCCCCATACAATTGTGCAAAGAGTTTATACGATAATAAATGTACAAAAGGTACAAAAAAAAGTAGCGCCCTCTACTGCTAGGTAGGTGCTGAAGGTAGATTTTTGTGTAAGTGAGGTAAATTTGGTCAGGCCTGACTTAAGTGCAGGCCTGATTGTTTTGATTCTGGGCAGTGGAGTGGCTCAGGGAGGACTGGTGACTGCACTAACACTCCTTGGTAACCACTCCTTTCAGGCTCAGAAAGATCTGGAAGAAAGGGTGGGGAAAAGGAAGTTGAATTGCTTGAGGTATCTTAAGGAGTCCTGACCAATCCCCAACCTGGATTGGCAGGGGGCATGCCTCCTTAAATACCTTGGGTCAGCCAAGTCTGGGACGAGAGTTCGGGTAGAAGAGCTTGAGATGTAGCAGAGGTTGCTGAGGCCCTGAGGGAGTCCCCAGTCTTGGAAGGGGGGTTGATCTTGGGCCTGGAGACTCAGGAAGTGGAAAGAACCCCTCTTTCAACCCACAGAGGAGTTCTGACCAAGGAAGCAGGAGAGCAACAGAGAGGGCTACAGGAAAAAGTGCTCTGTAAAGGATCCACTGGTGTCGGTGAGTGACGCAACCTGGGAAGCTGGAAGAGGTACACCGGAGCAGGCTGGGAGGATAGAGTGGACAGTCTGAGAAGGTTACAAGAGCCAGTAAGGGTAGTGGTGTCACTGGGCAGTGGTGTAGGCTGGAGCAGCCAGGAGGGCTGATGGGGCCTGGAAGAGGATGGGCTGGGAGCAGTAGTTCATCAACTCTAGCTAGCATGAATGTACTTTGCTACACTTTGGGGACCCGCAGTCTCTGCCTGTAATGGGCGGTTGGAAGTCCTGCTAACATAATCACAGTCCTCACCATGTGCTAGCTAGGCCAGAACCAAGCAGGTGCAGGAGAGAGGAACCAGGAGTAAGTGATGTGCTGGAGGAAGGAGTGTATAAACGGAAGTGTATATAGAAGGTCATGTTCAAGTTTGATCTACTGGGCATCCCATGAACACCCCTACCCCATCCAATTTTATCCCCTAATAAACAACAAAAAAAAACAAAGTACCGGCCTGTTCTGTGATTCTGGATGAAAGGAAATAGTGTGACTGAGGGCAGAGTGACAGGTGGACCGCTACATTTAGCAACGGCTACAAAAATATATGCAATTCATCCACGTTTAGTGACAATTACTTCCACTATCCGCATCCAAATCCAAAATCCTATGGGCATAGTTTCCACTATTACAGTGCCCTGCTGTGAATTCTTCCTGTATCCCTATAACTAACCCTTTTACATTACCCTAACACTAATACTTACAGTAACTTTCATTTTGCCACATGTTACCACAATGCTTTGATGTGAGCAATTCAGGGCAAAGTAACAGATTTTCTTGAAAGGATGCCCTTCCCATTCACTGATACTTACCTTCTCTGTACTCCACCGCTGCTCTGTTGGTCTAAGCAGAGTTAGAGAGTCTAGTCTCTATCTGAGCTCCAGGTCATTGTGGTGGCACTTAGCTCTGAAGAGTGATGTGGTGAGAACAGCACTGAGGAAGGGGGTTCACCTCCAAAACGTGTCAGCTTGGCAGTATAGCGGGGTGTTGTTGTAGCACTTGAACCCTGCACCCCACGGCATATTCTGGTTGCTCATTACTCATACTGTACCTTTATGAGTATCCATGTTTGTTGGTTTTATATCCTTCCCATTACATTTTTGGTAATGCACTAGGTGTTTGCACCTTCCACATTTGTTCCTTTTGTAGTTTTACATTGGATTCCCCTATCTGAGGAGAGCTGCATTTGCCAAGCATTCAGGATGTTTAAGGATGTGTTGCCTGTTAAGCTTTATCTCTCTGTGGAGGACCTCTGAGAGCTGGAATGGTGGAACTTACACAAAGTTAATGACCTTCTCCTCTCCTCCATGTCATAGTGTTTGACCTGGTGATTGGGCACCCAGGCCCAGTGTACCCTGGAAGGAAGGGGAGAAGGTCACATGCTCCTCCATACCTGGAAATACAAGATATTTCCAAAGGCTCCAACAGACAAATGGAGCATCAATTGAGCACAGCAAATAAAAGCGTTAGTGAGTGAAGATTGTGGCTTGGCAAGAGAACCTCTCATTTTTGTTGAATGGACAGATTCCCTTCAGGCTGGATTCACACTTAAAATGGATGCGGCTGACAGCAGCAGCCCGGTGCGTCTCTGTTTTCCATTTCAGGGACAAATCAGGCCTGAATTTTTTCCTGAATTTGGACCTGAAACGGAGTCAAAGACGCACAAGACTCCTGTGCAATTGGCTCCGCAGCCGCCCCAGGGATGTGTGAATCGACTCCCTTGAGAGAAACCTGCATTCAATTCACATAAGTGTGAACCCAGCCTTAAAGTTGGCTAACTTGACTTAGATGTTCCATTTCATATGCTGGTATCAGGCAAGTCTAAATATACCCATATTTCTTTCTCCAGGTGATCTATGTTGCTGAGAGTGATGAGTTTTTTTATGAAGCGTCAGGGCTGGAGCCTTATGTGGAATACGTCTTTACTGTAACACTTTGCAATAAGGTGGGCTGTGTGACCAGTGAACCTGGACTTGGGAAGACTTTGGCAGCAGGTGAGAGTTTTATATACTTCTACACTTTTAAAAAAGAACAACAATGTGGTATAAACAGACTTTATTATAATATGGAATTAATAAGAATATCAGATTAATAGTAAAGTAGTAACTATATATTTGGTCTTTGCCATTTTAAAGCGTTATTAAAACCAAAACCAAATATGTATTATATTGCAGCTTACCAATCATTAGATGTGGTGGCTGCACCAGTTTTCTATTCTTTGACTTATTTTCCTCTGTTTTCACCTGGTGATCTAGCTAGTAACACACCACCTCCCATATTAGTGAGACACAACTCTGGATGAAGGAGCAACAGAAACACCTTTGGACAGCGGCATTGTCAGTCTGGGTGGGGGGAAGTGTTATACAGTATGTACCAGTGGCGGCTGGTGGTTCTTTGATTGGGGGGGCGACAAACAACCCCCCCGTGGCACCTCAAACCCCCCCTCCCCATGTCTGCCGGTCCACCGGTACATAAGCCATTGGCGGTGGGGATTGGCGTGCACATCGTGGATCGGCGTGCACACAGCGGCGGGGATCGGCGGACACACAGCAGCAGGGATAGCCAGGCACACAGCTACAAGGATCGGCGAGCACATCGAGCAGGGGATCAGGCTGCGGCAGGCATCTGGCAGCGTCTCCTGTGTCCTCTTTTCTTCTGAGATCACGGTGGCTTCCGCCGTGCATCTTCTCCTCTCCTCCTAGGTGTCCAATAGGATCGCCTGTCCTTTCAGCCAATCGGGTGATGGGTATCAGACCCACTTCCTGATTGGCCGGGAGGAGGATCAGTGTTGCAACAGCAAATATTCACTCGCTGTTGCAACACACCAGGGTGAGCTCCGGCTGCAATGCTCTGCATCCCGAGCCCACCCTATTTGACGCCTATTAAAGCCTCTGACTCTAATCAGGTGCTTCAAAAAACACCCCCCCCCCCATGCCCATCATAAGAATTCATGCGCCCGGCATCCTGAAAGGGGCCGAGCGCATGGATAGGGAGATTGGCGGCGGTGTTGGGGGGGGGGGCGGTGCCCATGCACCTACAATGCACGGGCCGCCACTGATATGTACTTGCAGATTTATACACTTAGGCTCCATGCACACTACCATTTTTCATAAACTTGAAAAAAGCTGGAAAAAAATGCTGGATGAAGAATGCTGATATGCTGATTTTTGTGCCATTACTAGTAGCATTTTATTAGCATTTTTTGCAGTACATAAAGAAAAAAAAAGCTCAAAAAAGAATTATAGAATTATAGTAGCATTTAGCAGCATTTTTTTCTGCTGGAAAAACGCTCCAATAAACTCTACAAAAAATGTTTTATTCTGCTCCTAGACTCTGAAGCTCAAAAAATGCTAATAGCCTAAAGTAGTTTGCATGGGCACATAGGATAACACTATTTAGCTTCTAGGAGCTTAAAAAATGCTAGTATTCATGGAGTCTAACTCTCCAAACGTTCTAAGCAAAGGGCCAGTTTACCATCCTTCAGACTTTAGGGGAGTCGGACTGTAGCCCGCAGGAGTAGAAATTTTCCTGGCATCATTGGGAGTAAACATCGCCACATTTTTTATTTGTTGATGTCAGTTAGCAGAATAGTGTCCTGTATCAGTTGGGGAATAATGCCCCAAGGGCTGGATAAGGGCACATAAAGCTGCAGTTTGGAGACCACTGCACTAATTGAAGCTGAAATCCAGCTAGCACTTAATAAGCAGATACAGCAAACAGTTTTGCTCCTTTTGGGATAAAAGTTTTATATAGAATGCATTAAGGTCAAACACCTTGAGACTTTACAACTCCTTTAACACTGATATAGATACTGTACCTATCTTAGTTATAAAACTTCATATTTTTGTAATATTTTCATTATAAAAGCAGAAGAGGGCAACATAAAATGAGTGCGATATTCAACACTGTTTTTGATAAACTATCCAGTGGCGGCCCGTCCATTAGGGGCGCAGGGGCTCTGCCCTCCTTTCCATGCATCCGCCCCCCCTGATCTACATACAGGGCGCTGGACATATGGATTCCAATGGGGGGGGGGTGTTTATTTTTTCAAGCACGTGATTAGAACCAGAGGCAATAGCGAATTAATACTTGTTATTCTCACACTGATCCTCTCATGAGACCCGTCACTTGATTGGCTGAAAGGAGACGAGATCAGATTGGCCACCAGGAGGAGGAGGGAAGAGACACTGGGGGACGAGGGAGGAGATGCCCGCAGCCTGGAGAGATAGGGCAAGTGCGGGCCCTGACTGACTGACCGACCGATGGGGGGGAGTCAGCGGGTGTATAATTCCCCCCCCAAAAAAAAACACCAGCCGCCACTGAAACTAATGCACCAATATCTGGTTGGATGGATGCAGTAGCAATTCTCAATGAATTCTCAAGGTGCTCCTCAGATATTTTGGTTCTAATTTTGCCTTTCATGTGCTTCATCCTTGAAAATAGTTGCTCACAAATCTAGGTGCTGCTGAAAACTGATGACATGAATAAGGTGTGATTGTGAAGAGTGGGAGATTTTATTTTGGGAAGATAAAACTTTTATAATTCAGTAAAGAGACACATGCTAAGTGTAAATGCATTTTTACAAAAAATGACCCAAAAATCAACAATTTTAAAGTAAGTTTGTGATTTTTTGTTGGGCCATAGTCATAGCCATCTTGGGCCACATAAGGGCCCGTGGGCTGCAATTTGGACCCCCCTGCTGTAAACCCTCCATCCCATGTAAAAAAAAAAAA
This sequence comes from Glandirana rugosa, assembly GCA_018402905.1. NCBI lineage: Eukaryota > Metazoa > Chordata > Amphibia > Anura > Ranidae > Glandirana > Glandirana rugosa. The sequence continues at coordinate 2,729,439 of BLSH010404920.1, forward strand.
AAATGCACAGTTAAATAAAAAATAAAAAACAATAAGAGAAGAAAAAAAAACATATTACAGCTTCTGGCTGCTTCCTGTGGGTGAGGGTGACATTAGTTTCAGGGCGAATCAGGTCCAAATTTTTGCCTGAATATGGACCTGAAATGGAGCCAAAGACGCACAGGACCCTTTTGCAGTGCACTCCGCAGCCGCCCCAGAGCTGTGTGAACCGGCTCCATTGAGAGCCAATCACAGCCTCCTGTCATGCGAATTGGGGAAACCTGCATCTAATTCGCATAAATGTGAACCCAGCCTCAGTGTGCAGCATCCCCCCTCAGCTCCCCTAATACTTACCTGAACCCATCTCGATCCAGCGATGTTGCAGAAGAGTCTCGGCTGCGCAGGACTCATCCATCAAAGTCAGTGAGCCAATGAGGAGAAAGAGGGGAGGGGCTGAACCGCACCTCGGTGTCCGAATGGACACACCAAGGAGGGGCTCAGCTCATGTGTCTCCATACCAAGCTGCTTGCTATGTGGACGCTTGGCAGGTGGGAGGGACCAACCAGGAGTGTCAGCAAGGAACCCGAGAAGAGGAGGATCTGGGCTGCTCTGTGCAAAACCAACTGCACAGAGCAGATAAGTGTAACATGTTTGTTATTTTTAAATTTAAAAACATTACACTTTAGTATCACTTTAACTTTCCTGGAATCCCGGCCCAGTAATATCACCTTGCCAAAGGCCATGGTGAAAGGTCAGGTTTGTTTTACTTTTTTCTGCATTTTTTAAGTAGCATTAAACCCTAAGGCCCCTTCCACACAGGGCACCCGTGAAGCAGAATCCACTTGTTCAGTGGGGGATCTCTCTACTGATCCTCGCTGAGCAGGCGGATAACAGGTCTGTATCCGCTGCCGCTATGTAGAGCAGACACGGACACAGACCCGCTCTTCTCTATAAGGCAATCAGGTGTAAACAGACAGGCGATCTGCCAGACGGATGGGGAATAGGACCATCACCTGTCTGTTTTTGGTGGACAGGATCGAATCAGATGGCAGCGGGTGTCAGCAGACATGTATCCGCTGACATCCACCGCTCCATAGAAAAAACTGCAGGGTCCAATCAGGTCTGCCTGAAAAACTAACAGGCGGACCTGATTGAATTGCAAATGTGAAAGGGGCCATAGTGGTTTTTGTTAGCTTAACATATTGAGCTCAATAAAATAATATATATATGCCCCAGTAAATTATTTGCTAAAGTTTGCAGCCCGAAAGTTTTCCCTGAACTTCCGTTCTTCACAGGAAAGAGTTTACAATGGACAGCGCAGCTTCCAGCCAGTCTGTTAGTTTGGAGAAGTACGGGGGAGGACAGAGGAGCAGGGGAATACCATGCCATCCTAAGCTACAGTGCCGTGTGTTTCTACTGACGTGCACAGTGCAGGGAGACACAACTCTAGTCCCTGCTTGCAAAGGTGGCGCCATAGGATGCTGCAAGAGAAAGGAGCCACCCTGAAACATGAAACTTTGGGCAGTGATTATGGGCCAGCTTAAAATTGAACATAGGCAAGAAATAAAACATAACAAAGCTGCATATTTAGTAAGTGATTAAATCAGCTGCTGAAAGTGCTTAAATACTGAGGGTTCAATATCACTTTACCTGTTCATGTTTACTTGGCAGGTGGAGGGTCTGCAAGATAAGTTGACCATGTATTTTTGTGCAAGGTTTGCGTAAAAAAAAGGGAGGACACTGGAGGGATACAATGTAATTATAGTACTCAGATCACTAAAGGTTTATTGGTATGGCCAGTCTCATAATCTACAGAACATAAGCAGGAAAGGATCTGCAAGTCTTAACAAAATTGAAGACACCCTTTCAACATTAATCAGTTGACAAAGGATCATGGAGTCCCAACAGCTTGCAATATGTGTTTTGCTTTTTTTTTTTCTATGAAATCATGTTACTTCCCAAATAAGTCGCTAGCGTTGCAGTTTTTTTGCGCGTATGTCCCGTTCTCTGCCTGTGTTGCTTTTCTATGGCAATTAAAAACACAGATGCTAATCTGAGGAGTATATGTTTTCCAGCATCTGGCTCTCTGGCAGATTCTTAAGGCAGCTGTGTTTCTTGACTTAGACTTGCCTCTGGGTCTTGTGGGGTAATGATGCTGATGGGCTGTCTTGTCTGTCTTGGAACCTACAAAGTGATGTAGATTCGCAATCCCAACTTGATGCTAAGTAAATTGTGCATCTTTGTCAGACAGCGCGCAGGATGTCACGCTGATTGTTTCTGCTGCCTACGTACAGTATGTTGCTGTGTGTTATGTCCCATTAGGTTACTCAGAGCTGTCTTGTTGTGAGCCTGCCATGGATCTGCAGATTTCCAATGCTGGGATTACACTTCATATATTGCATTGCATTGCACAAAGTCTTACATTAGTAATTATCTAATCGGCCTTCACTGGTGACAATCTAACAAGCATAATGATTAATGTAGAAAAATATTTTAACCCACCCAAACAAATTAGATTGCAGCTATTAGATGTGAAATACATGCCATGCTCTGGGCAAGATGTCTAAGAGGGTATTGATATATTAACAAGGTTATCCAATCAAAACTTGTTTTTTTTGGACAGGGCGTAGAAGGGTAAAAAATCCTGTTGGGTTTTGATTGCTAAACTGTACATATACATCACCCCACAGTTATAATCCACAGATTAAAAACATTTAAAAACATACAGCACCCCAAACCCCCAAATTTGAGGAATAAATAAAACATGAGCCTTTATATAATCTTATCCTCGAACACTGACCCAAGTGAGTAAACTGAATAATTAACCATATAAACAAACACTAAACATACAATATATATATAGTATCTCACAAAAGTGAGTACACCCCTCACATTTTTGAAAATATTTTATTCTATCTTTTCATGTGACAACACTGAAGAAATGACTTTGCTACAATGTAAAGTAGTGAGTGCACCGCTTGTATAACAGTGTAAAATTGCTGTCCCCTCAAAATAACTCAACACACAGCCATTAATGTCTAAACCACTGACAACAAAAGTGAGTACACCCCTAAGTGAAAATGTCCAAATTGGGTCCAATTAGCCATTTTCCCTCCCTGGTGTCATGTGACTCGTTAGTGTTACAAGGTCTCAGGTGTGAATGGTGAGCAGGTGTGTTAAATTTGGTGTTATCGTTCTCAGTCTGTTATACTGATCACTGGAAGTTCAACATGGCATCTCATGGCAAAGAACTCTCTGATGATCTGAAATAAAGAATTGTTGCTCTACATAAAGATGACCTAGGCTATAAGAAGATTGCCAAGACCCTGAAACTGAGCCGCAGCACTGTGGCCAAGACCATTCAGCGGTTCAACAGGACAGGTTCCACTCAGAACAGGCCTCGCCATGGTTGACCAAAGAAATTGAGTGCACATGCGCAACGTCATATCCAGAGGTTGTCTTTGGGAAATAGATGTATGAGTGCTGCCAGCATTGCTGCAGAGGTTTAAGGGGTGGAGGGTCAGCCTGTCAGTGCTCAGACCATACGCCGCACACTGCATCAAATTGGTCTGCATGACTGTCGTCCCGGAAGGAAGCCTCTTCTAAAGATGATGCACAAGAAAGCCTGCAAATAGCTTGCTGAAGACAAGCAGACTAAGGACATGGATTACTGGAACCATGTCCTGTGGTCTGATGAGATCAAGATAAACATATTTGGTTCAGATGGTGTCAAGCGTGTGTGGCAGCAACCAGGTGAGGAGTACAAAGACAAGTGTGTCTTGCCTACAGCCAAGCATGGTGGTGGATGTGTCATGGTCTGGGCCTGAATGAGTGCTGCCAGCACTGGGGAGATACAGTTTATTGAGGGAACCATGAATGCCAACATGTATTGTGAAATACTGAAGCAGAGCATGATCCCCTCCCTTTGGAGACTGGGCTGCAGGACAGTATTCCAACATGATAACAACCAAAACACACATCCAAGATGACCACTGCCTTGCTAAAGAAGCTGAGGGTAAAGGTGATGGACTGGCCAAGCATGTCTCCAGACCTGAACCCTAATGAGCATCTCTGGGGCATTCTCAAACGGAAGGTGGAGGAGCGCAAGGTCTCTAACATCCACCAGCTCCGTGATGTCATCATAGAGGAGTGGAAGAGGACTCCAGTGGCAACCTGTGAAGCTCTGGTGAACACCATGCCTAAGAGGGTTAAGGCAGTGCTGGAAAATAATGGTGGCCACACAAAATATTGACACTTTGGGCCCAATTTGGACATTTTAACTTAGGGGTGTACTCACTTTTGTTGCCAGCGGTTTAGACATTAATGGCTGTGTGTTGAGTTATTTTGAGGGGACAGCAAATTTACACTGTTATACAAGCTGTACACTCACTACTTTACACCGTAGCAAAGTGTAATTTCTTCAGTGTTGTCACATGAAAAGATATAATAAAATATTTACAAAAATGTGAGGGGTGTACTCACTTTTGTAAGATACTGTATATATATATTACTGTATATTACCAAAAGTATTGAGGCGCCTGCCTTTACACGCACATGAACTTTAATGGCATCCCAGTCTTAGTCCGTAGGGTTCAATATTGAGTTGACCCACCCTTTGCAGCTATAGCAGCTTCAACTCTTCTGGAAAGGCTGTCCACAAGGTTTAGGAGTATGTCTATGGGAATATTTGACCATTCTTCCAGAAGCACATTTGTGAGGTCAGGCACTGATGTGGACGAGAAGGCCTGGCTCGCAGTCTCCACTCTAATTCATCCCAAAGGTGTTCTGTTGGGTTGACGTTAGGAGCCAGTCAAGTTTCTCCTCTACAAACTCGCTCATCCATGTCTTTATGGACCTTGCTTTGTGCACTGGTCCAAATCATTTGGTGGAGAGGGGATTATGGTGTGGGGTTGTTTTTCAGAGGTTGGGATTGGCCCCTTAGGGCATAGTGGTTGAGGTTGATACCCCTTGGGGCATAGTGGCACATTCAGTGGGGGTGGTACCCTTACTGCTTCATGAAGCCCTAGTGGGGAGAGATTTTCCTCACTTTTGGAGTTTCACTGGAACTCACACCAGACACTTTTGATTACAAAATTGAAAGGAAAACTGTTGGCATGTCCGAGGAAGGAGAAGATCCTTTTGCTTTTTCTGTAATGGCTGAGGAGCTGGATTCCAGCCCGCAACTGGAGGTTAATGAACTAGAAATTATCTCTGACTCTAATAGTGGGAGTGGACAGAATGTGGTGCCTGAGGTCAGAAAACATGGTTTTTGTACGGAACAACTAAAAGACGCCACACTCAATAAAGTTGAAGAAAACATTAAAATGGTAGATGGGTTACCTGTTGAACCTAATATAGGGGTGTCTTTACCCTACATGGCACTTAAAAATAACTTGCTGTATCAAGTGGTAAAGTAAGGGGAGGAGGAGGTAGAGCAGCTAGTGGTTCCCAAACCCTATCTCTGGATGGTATTAGATTTAGTCCATGGTCATATAATGGGTGGACATCTGGGTACAGAGAAGACCAAGGAGAGAATAACCCAGAGATTCTTTTGGCCCGGATTATGTGCAGATGTCAAAGAATATTGTGAGTCATGCCCAGAGTGTCAATATTCTGCGCCATTGCGCCATTTTTGCAGTCCGTTGGTACCATTTCCAATCATTGAAGTGCCTTTTGAAAGAATTGGCATGGATCTGGTGGGACCAGTAGTAAAGTCTATCCGGGGCCATCAGCACATACTGGTAATACTGGACTATGCCACACGATATCCTGAAGCCATTCCCTTGCGTAATACCTCAGCTAAAACTATTGCCAAAGAGCTTGTCCAGGTATTAAGTCATTTGGAAATTCCAAAAGAAATATTGACAGATCAAGGCACCCCATTTATGTACCGAGTCACTAAAGAATTGTGTAAGTTGTTCAAAATCTCCCATCTCCGTACCTCTGTCTCCCACCCGCAGACTGATGGTCTTGTGGAGAGATTTAACAAAATGCTCAAAAGCATGTTAAAAAAGGTGGTGGACAAAGATGGGAGAAACTGGGGATTTTTTGCTGCCATACCTCATGTTTGCCATACGAGAGGTACCTCAGGCATCTACAGGTTACTCCCCTTTTTAACTGATGTATGGAAGACATCCCAGGGGATTGCTAGATGTTGCAAAAGAAATGTGGGAGGGAGCGACCATGCCTTATAGAAGCATCATCAAGCATATGTCATTGATGCATGATAAAATCGCTGCTGTCATGCCACTTGTATGGGAACATATGGAGCAAGCCCAGGAGGCCCAGAGAAGGGTTTATAATCGGAGTGTCAGCCCTGGTGATAGAGTGCTGGTACTAGTCCCCACAGTTGAGAGTAAATTCCTAGCAAAGTGGCAAGGTCCCTTTGAAATTATGGAAAGAGTAGGGGAGGTAAACTACAAAGTTTACCAGCCAGGGAAAAGGAAACCCAAGCAAATATATCAATGTTAATCTCTTGAAACCTTGAAAGGACAGAGAGACTTTACTGGCAATGCCAACCCCCCAAAAGGACATGGCCCACATGATACCTGAAGTACCCATAACTGAAACCTTGTCAGTGGCCCAACAGAAGGATGTTAAAGAATTTGTGAGTAAGAATAGAGACTTTTTCTCTCAACTGCCCGGACTAACCACAGTTATACAGCATGAAATAATTACGGAACCAGGTGTCCGCGTAAATGTAAAGCCCTATAGAATACCCGAGGCTAGGCGGGAAGCAGTTGCAAATGAAATAAAGAACATGTTAGAGCTGGACGTGATAGAGGAGTCCCACAGTGACTGGTCAAGACCCATAGTGTTGGTCCCAAAACCAGATGGAACTATAAGGTTTTGTAATGATTTCGGGTCGACGAGCTTGTTGACAGATTGTGAGGTGCCCGGTACATAACTACTTTGAATACTCTGAATAAGGTTATTGGCAGTTACCCCTAATGGAGTCTGCGAAAGAGAAAACTGTGTTTTCTACCCCTGAGGGGTCCTTCCAGTTTTTTCTGGTCAGAAAAGATATTTTATTGTGCATAGAATTAACAAGGTCACATGCATTTACAATTACAATATCCATAGTATAACATAGATGACATTTATCAGACTATGCAATGCAACATAGGAGAGCTGGTGCACGATCATCAGTGGATAACATTATAATTAAATTTGCAGTCAAAATGCAACATAACCAAACTTGGTGCGTACATCTCCTAAAATAGTATTTGAAAACCTCCCATACAGATATCTTAGCTCATTATTCCACTAGTCTGAGTATCACTTGATGCATGAGCATGCTCTTGTCATTTTACAGAGTCTAAATCTGAACATTCCTGTCATCCCCCTAACCCTGTAGTAATCTATTAGGGACAAGTTGAGGGGGAGCTACCTCTGGGTCTCCCAACCACTCTTGCCAGATCTTAGTGAACTTCCTGGGGGCATTTCTGTGTTGATATGCAATCTTCTCTCTCATAAGTAATGTATTCACTTGCGGCATCCACTGCCTCGATGTAGGGGTATTGCGGGAGAGTCAAAACCTAGCTATCAGCTTCCTAGCTTGATAAAGAAGGCAAATAAGAGCAATGTATGTATGAGGGGGATATAATTCCTCTTCTATGCCACCCAATAGGCAAGTGACAGGGTCTACAGGTAATTGCAATTGATAAATCTTATTAATTATTGCGATGACCTTGGTCCAATAGTCTACCAGCTTGGGGCAATTCCAAAGTAGATGGATTAGGGTACCTTGGTGCAATTTACATTTTGGACCTCTCCTTCCCCAATTATGCAATTGTACTGGTGTCCTGTATACCCTATGAAGAATAATGAGACGTGACAACCTGTGAGAGGCAGAAACCGAGACCAATGGGCCGCTAGCCAAAATCTGTTCCCACATGTCCCCTTCTATGGGGTCAACATCAGATTCCAATCTCTCTCTACAGGGAAGTAGGTCTGGTGCCTGAAAATGAGCCAACAGACATGCATAGATTTTGGAGATAATTCCCTTCCTGTCATGTGTGCTAAATAAGGATGGGAGAATGTCGGATTCAGCTAGACGCATGGTTGGGGATCTACCTTGCACTCTAATGGCATTTTCGAAGTTGAATATACATAAAGTAATGGGTGGGTATCCGGGGGAACTCTGTCCTTAGCTGAGTGTATTATTTGATTACCGTGTCCTCATAGAGCTGGGACATATATTTAAGCCCTGCTGCCTCCCATGTAGAATGGTCTGTTAGCTTTTCTAGTTCAGGGTATGTTTTGTTGTGCCAAATGGGCATGCAGGCTGAAAAGCCCTCGACACCCAGGCGCTTCTTCATCGCCCTCCAAAGTCTCCAAAGTAGGTGGACAGTCTAACATCCCGGCAGAACCTCCGCAAGGTCCGTGGCCACTAGGGCCATTGTCCTTCCAGTTTAAGCGGATGCCTTTTGGCTTGTATGGTGCTCTGGCCTCATTCCAGAGAATGATGGATAAGACCTTAGGACCACATCGCCAATACGCAGCCGCCTATTTGGACGATGTAGTCATCCACTGCCCAGATTGGGAATCTCATTTGCCCCGGGTGCAAGCAATAGTAGATTCTCTTAGGAAAGCAGGACTCACTACCAACACCAGAAAGTGCGCCATAGGCTTGGAGCGGGCCAAATACCTTGGCTACATTATTGGTCGGGGGCTAATCAAGCCTCAAATCAATAAGATTGAGGCAGTTCAAAAGTGTCTCCAACCTATAAATAAAAAGCAAGCTTGTGCATTTCTTGGGATCTACAGGCGTTTTATACCCAATTTTGCCACCATTACAGCCCCACTGATGGATCTGACGAAGGGTAGAGGGTCGGTCATGATTATGTGGAATCCTGAGGCAGAGAAGGCATTTCAAATGCTTAAGCAAGTCCTTTGTGCACAAACCTGTGCCCGTGACCCCAGATTTCACAAAGGAGGTGGAATCCGGTCCAGGTTTTACCAGCCACCTTGACAGGGTTGATTCTGGACCAGATTTTGCGGTCCACTTGTCCACCAACAGGTGGTATAAAGGAAGCAGGTCTGGAGCAGATGATTGCTCTGACCTGGGACTCAGGATCCATCAAACTTGAGAGAGCTTGAACTGAAGTTTGCTTTATGACTGAAACAAAAGGTTTGCATTGTCTTTGTTTTGTGGGTGACTGGGAGAAGCCCTTCACCGCTCAGTTAGGGAAACTGGAAAAGTTTAGTAAGAGCCTGGATGGCAAGTATTTATTTTCTGTTTTGTTTGTTTTATTTTCATGCAACCTTGTAAAATAAAACTGGCTACAAGACAGCTTTTAAGAAAACCTACCATTTGGACTGCCTTTTTCTTAGGGAAGGTGACCCCCCTTGAGCAAACCCCCCACAATATATATAAAAGAAACCAAAATAAATAAGTCCAGAAATTAAGTCATGTGTAATAAAATGGAAGCAAACTAACTGAAATGTATTTAAAGTGATATTTAACTTGGTATTTAAAAAAAAAAATAACAAACATGTTATACTTACCTACTCTATGAGGTGGTTTTGCACGGAGCAGCCCCGATCCTCTTCTTTTCGGGCCCCTCGCTGGTGCTCCTGACTCATCGCCCTCGAGTAGTGCCCCCAGAGAAAGCCGTTTTTCATGGGGGCACCGATGCGTGCTCATTCCCGAGCCGCTGCTCTATGCCTCCATAACACACATAGAGCCACAGCTGCGCCCCATCCCCCACTCTCTCCTCATTGGTTTATTGGCTGTGATTGACTGCAGTGGGAGCCATTGGGCTGCTATGTCATCCAATGATGACAGAGAGTCCCGAGACAGCCTAGTCTCTTGAGCACATTGCTGGATAGAGAGGGGGCTCAGGTGAATATTGGGTGGCGAGGGGGGGGGGGCTGTGGGCAGAGCAGCACACAGAATGTTTTTTACCTTTATGCATAGAGGTAAAAAACCTTCAGCCTTTAAAATCTGTTTACTCCATCTAAACCTTCTGATCCTGTAACAAGGCACGAGTTCCCTGGTTCCCTGATGGATGATAACATTGTATAGGGACTGGTGTATTGATATTCTTTTTTTGGGAGGGAGAGGGTTGTTTATTTTTAAATATCTTTAATGTATACAGTAGTTTCATGTAATTTACAGTAAAATTATTTTTCATTGTATCATACAATTTTTGAATATTGGTGGACAGGTTTCAGGAGCTACTTTTGCTTGTGGGCTTCTATTTTTGGTTACCTTGTCTGCATGTCAGAGGGTTCTGTTTTTTTTTCTGAAAGACTTTTATTGCTGCCTGTCTCCCCATTGGGGGGATGTTCTCATCTCTTCCTGACTTGTTGATATGAGGTCAGACAGACAGGAAGTAATGGGCAATATCTTCAGTGGTAACACAAACAGAAACAAAAACACCATTTTAAGAATGTGGAAAGGGAAACCCTCCCCGGGTCCCATTCCCCAGGTACAGTTCCAGTTTCCCATCATTTGCATGTTGTTCCAGCATACCAACCTATTCTCTAGTCAGTTTTTTACTATAATATCACTATTTGTGCTGCTCCTCACTTGTACCTCTCCCTCCCCACCCCATCTGCAAACCTGGAGCTCCTCATGCCCACTGCCAAAGTCAGTCTACTCAATGCTTTAGGCCCCATCCTGCCTCCTAATCAGCGCACCCTCTCAACTACCCACTGGTGCCCACATCATGAAAGGTTACATGCTGCACCAGAAATCCAGAGAAGTTGTTGGGCATGTTATTGTTGGTGGTGGTTCATCACATCACCTAATTCAGCAGGGTACATGACCACTGCCAACCTACAATGCTTCCATGCCAGCAACAATTATTATGAGCTCTTTGTAGAAGTGTGATGGGTATGTATCTCCAGCTGCTGGACTTATACTAAACTTTGTATTTGGTTTCAGGACATCCATTTTGACTTTCTTGGGGGTGCGCATTGGCCTTTTATATCTTCCCCCTAGAACACAGCATCTCTGCCCACACAGATTCGCTAACATCTTAGATTACTAAGGCTGAGCTGCCTGGGGCCTTTCTGACTAGGAATTGAGAAGGTATATTCATTTGCTGGCTGGGGAAAGGGCATATATTTTAGCGACTGGGGGGGGGGGGGGTTCTTGGGGGGAGTAATTACACAATGTTGGCTGGAATGTATTTAATTTTAGCACCTAACTCTATCCAATTTGCAGGGACTGTCCTTGTTTTTGAAACCAGCCCCTCTGCTCCTCATTCCTCCTCAGATGTTTCTCTGGTTTTAAATGATCATTCTTGCACTTAAATGTATCATAGTCCATGTGATTGGGGGTGTCCCAAGGGTTTGCCAATAACTACAATTTAAGTGAAAAAGGTGTCTTTCTCTCCAATATCAAAAGGCTGAGAGGTACAGTATGTATAATCATTTTTATGGCCTATGGGCTTATAATAATTAATTACTGACTAGGGGGATGATTCATTGTCATCTCGTAGGGCTCTAGTATTTGCTGGAGAATTTTGTAGTGTGGTGGTGCCTGTGAAGGCTGGTGCCAAGTTAACATGTACTCTATCTTTAATTTCAAAAGCACATAAAGGTACAGTATATGTTCCTGACTCTAGAAGGCAGGGACATTATCATATATCTGGCAAAGTTGTCTTCATGTTATCCTCCTATAACTCTTACCTACCATTTTGGTGAAGAAAATACACCTTTTTAAAGTGATCCTCACCTATCTTAATGTGCATGTAAGGTGACAATGTCACTGAAGTGCTAGCAACTTGGTATGCATATTAGTACCTGTGTTCATTTTTAAATAGGTCGTGTCGCGGTATAAATTTTGAACTCCTTGGAAACCAGACTCTGCTTTGGCTTGGCTCTGCCCAACAAAAAATGAAAGCCTAGGTCTAGTAAAAAAACTAGCACAAGATATGGTACTTACATCCAATGAGAAGTGCCCCTTGTGCTGCTGTTTTAGTTGAAACCCGAAGTCCTCTGCTCCATCCCCAACCCCACCCACCCCCAATACCCCCACAGGTGTGATTTTTCTGGTGCTTCGGGGGTCTATAGAGCCTAGGAACCTGTCACAGGCAGCCAACAAGATTGCCAGCTTTGCCAACCTCTTTTGCCACTCCTCCATTCAAAGATGCTGTGCCATTGTTTTCATGAATGAAAAGCTTTCTATGAATGGAGGACGGTGGATGAATGAAAGGCCTGCCTTCTCCATTCATAGATCACAGCTTCTATGAATAGAGGAGGGGGGTTATAAGTGTTGGCATAATTGGCATTCAAGACAGGTAGTATAGAGTATATAGTGCAGTCAGTGTAGTGCATCTCACTGAGCACTGTTCATTTCATCATCCGAAAATGGAAAGAGTATAACAACTGCAAACCTACCAAGACATGGTCGTCAACCTAAACTGACAGGCCAGGCGAGGAGAGCATCAATCAGAGAAGCAGCCAAGAGGCCCATGGTAACTCTGTAGGAGCTGCAGAGATCCACACCTCAGGTGGGAGAATCGTCCACAGGACAACTATTAGTCATGCACTGCACAAATCTGGCCTTTATGGAAGAGTGTCAAGAAAAAAAGTCATTGTTGAAAGAAAGCCGTAAGAAGTTCCATTTGCAGTTGTGGGGGACACAGCAAACATGTTGAAGAAGGTGCTCTGGTCAGATGAGACCAAAATTAAACATTTTGGCCTAAAAGCAAATTGCTATGTGTGGCAGAAAACTAACATTGCACTTCATCCTGAACACACCATTCCCACCGTGAAACGTGGTGGCAGCATCATGTTGCAGGGATGCTTTTCTTCAGCAGGGACAGGGAAGCAGGTCAGAGTTTATGGGAAGATGGATGGAGCCAAATACAAGACAATTTTGGAAGAAAACCTGTTAGAGTCTGCAAAAGACTTGAGGCTGGGGCGAATGTTCACCTTCCAGCAGAACAAGGACCCTAAACATACAGCCATAGCTAAAGTGGAATGGTTTCGATCAAAGAATATTCATGTGTTAGAATGGCCCAGTCAAAGTCCAGACCTAAAGAAACCAGAGAATCTGTGGCAAGACTTGAAAAATGCTGTTCACAGACACTCTCCATCCAATCTGACAGAGCTTGAGCTATTTAGCAAAGAAGAATAGGCAACAATGTCACTTTCTAGATGTGCAAAGCCTTCCTTCCACTTCATAATTATGTGCCACTTTGTGTTGGTCTATCACATAAAATCCCAATAAAATACATTTACGTTTTTGGTTGTAACCAGACAAAATGTGGAAAATTTCCAAGGGTGGAGAGTATATAGTGCAGTCAGCGTAGCATATATAATACAGCGGAGAGTATATAGTGCAGTCAGTGTAGCATATATAATACAGTGGAGAGTATATATTGCAGCCAGTGTAGTATAAATAATACAGTGGAGAGTATATAGTGCAGTCAGTGTAGTATATATAACACAGTGGAGAGTATATATTGCAGTCAGTGTAGTATACTGTATATAATACAGTGCAGAATATATAGTGCAGTCAGTGTCGTATATATAATACAGTGGAGAGTATATAGCGCAGCCAGTGTAGTATATATAATACAGTGTAGAGTATATAGTTCAGTCAGTGTAGTATGTATAATACAGTGTAGAGTATATAGTTCAGTCAGTGTAGTATGTATAATACAGTGGAGAGTATATAGTGCAGGCAGTGTAGTATATATAATACAGTGGAGAGTATAAAGTGCAGTCAGTGTAGTATATATAATACACTGGAGAGTATATAGTGCAGTCAGTGTAGTATATATAATACAGTGGAGAGTATATAGTGAAGTCAGTGTAGTATATATAATACAGTGTATAGTATATAGTGCAGTCAGTGTAGTATATATAATACAGTGTAGAGCATATAGTGCAGTCAGTGTAGTTCAGAGTATATAGTTCAGTCGGTGTAGTATATATAACACAGTGGAGAGTATATAGTGTTGTCAGTGTAGTATATATAACACAGTGGAGAGTATATAGTGCAGTCAGTGTAGTATATATAAGTCAGTCAGTGTAGTATATAATACAGTTCAGAGTATATAGTTCAGTCGGTGTAGTATATATAACACTGTGGAGAGTATAAAGTGCAGCCAGTGTAGTATATATAACACAGTGGAGAGTATATAGTGCAGTCAGTGTAGTATATATAATACAGTGTAGGGTATATAGTGCTGTCAGTGTAGTGTATATAATACAGTGTAGCGCATATAGTGCAGTCAGTGTAGTATATATAATACAGTGGAGAGTATATAGTGCAGTCAGTGTAGTATATGTAATACAGTGTAGAGTATATAGTGCAGTCAGTGTAGTATATATAATACAGTGTAGAGCAGATAGTGCAGTCAGTGTAGTATATATAACACAGTGGAGAGTATATACTGCAGTCAGTTTAGTATATATAATACAGTGGAGAGTATATAGTACAGTCAGTGTAGTATATATAATACAGTGGAGAGTATATAGTACAGTCAGTGTAGTATATATAATACAGTGGAGAGTATATAGTGCAGTCAGTGTAATATATATAATACAGTGGAGAGTATATAGTGCAGTCAGTGTAGTATATCTACTGCCTACCGTATATATTCATGGCGGCAGTGTGGCTGCGTCCTGCGAATCGCCATAAATAAGCAGCGATCTGTGGGTGGCAGCTAGGGGGCGCGCCCGCCATACTCCTGAGGAGTGTGCCCTCGGCTCGGCAGACCCGATGTCCGCCGGCGAGCCGCGATGAATGGCCACAGCAAAAGAATGGGGAACCGCCGATGCAAACACGGCGGTTCCCTGTACTGTTAGTGGGGGCATAGGAGATCTACTGATCCCTGTCACTGGGATCAGTTAGATCTCTTATGCCTATGGTAGCCCAGCCCCCCCTCAGTTAGAACACACCCAGGGAACACAGTTAACCCCTTCACTACACCCTGCAGGTTAACCCCTCCAATGCCAGTGACATTTATACAGTAATCAGTGGATACTTAAATTTCTGATCACTGTATAAATGTCATTGGTCCCAAAAAAGTGTCAAAATGGTCCGACATGTCCGCCCCAATATCACAGTACTGCTAAAAATCGCAGATCGCCGCCATTACTAGTAAAAAATAAAAAAAATAAAAACCCCAGAAATGAATTCTCATCATCCCTAAACGCGGCCAGTTTTGCGCAAACCAATCAATAAACGCAGATTGCGATTTTTTTTACCAAAAATATGAGGAAGAATATAAATCGCCTAAAACCGATGAAAAAAAATGTTTTTTTATATTTTTTTTTGGATTTGGATTTTAGCAAAAAGTAAGAAAAACTGTTTTTTTTTTTGCAAAATTGTTGCTCTTCTTTTGTTTATAGCAGTGATTAGAAATGACGCAGAGGCAATCAAATACCACCAAAAGAAAGCCCTATTTGTGGGGAAAAAAGAACGTAAATTTTGTTTGGGTACTAAACTGGGAAATCCTTCAGGGGCTGAAGTGGTTAAATAACACAGTGGAGAGTATATAGTGCAGTCATTGTAGTATATATAATACAGTGGAGAGTATATAGTGCAGTCAGTTTAGTATATATATAATAAAGTGGAGAGTATATAGTGCAGTCAATGTAGTATATATAACGCAGTGTATTGAAGTGGTTAAAGGGAACCCTTAAAGGGAACCCTGTGATATCATTAAGAAAAAAACGCATTGGGCCCCCCCCCCCCCAAGATACATATCAGGCTCTTTGGGTCTGGTATAGATTTTAGGGGGAACTCCAAGCCAAAATGTAAAAAAAAATTGTGTGGGTTCCTCCCCACCAAATCTATACCAGGCCCTTTGGGTCTGGCATGGATTTTAAGGGGAACTCCACACCATTTTTTTTTTTTTTTAAATGGCATGGGGTCCCCCCAAAATCCATACCAGACCCTTATCCGAGCATGCAGCCTGGCAGGCCAGGAAAGGGGGGAACAAGCAAGTGCCCCCCCTGAGCCATACCAGACTACTTGCCCTCAACATGGGGATGGTGCTTTGGGGTGCCCCCAAAGCACCTCGTCCCTATGTTTATGGGGACAAGGGCCTCTTCCTGACAACCCTGGCCAGTGTTTGTCGGGGTCTGCGGGCAGGGAGCTTATTGGAATCTGGAAGCCCCCTTTGACAAGATCCAGATCCCAGCCCCTCTCTATGTGAATGGGTATCGGGTATGTTGTGCCCCTACCCATTCACTAAAAAAGTGAAGTGCGGCGTGAGCCCTCCCATCTAGGCGGAGTTTTTTCAATTTTTTTCTATTTTTCGGTCTGTCGGGTGTTATGATTGACGGTGGTTGTACATCGCGGGAGACTTTTTCTTTTCTTTTTTAATAAAGGAATTGTCAAAAACTGTCTCTTGTGGTTTTTACTTTTTGACACTTTTTTGGTGAATGGGTGTATAATTTACCAGATACCCATTTGCATGGGGGGGGGGGCAGAATCTGGGGGTCCCCTTGTTAAAATGGGCTTCCAGATTCTGATAAATCCCCCGCCCGCAGACCCCGACCACCACCGGCCACAGATGTTGGGAAGAGGACCTTGTCCCCCATCATGGGGACAAGGTGTTTTGGTGGGCTCAGATAAGGGTCTGGTATGTATTTGGGGGGGGGGGGGCCATGCCAATTTTTTTTACATTTTGGCATGGAGTTCCCCCTAAAATCCATGCCAGACCCAAAGGGCCTGATATGGACGGGGGGACCCTACACAGTTTTTTTTTTCATTTTTTCAATCTATATTGCTGTGAGCCGGCAATACATTACAGCCGCGAGCAAGTTTAATTGACATATTTTCCTTTAGAAATGTCATTATTGCTGCGGCATGTTCTAGACATTGCACAGATGTGGCACTTTACAGACAGACTAAGGGGACCCTTAGTCTAAGGGGAGAGAACAATGGAGCGTCAACTTGGGTCCGCCTGAAAAATTGACAGGCGGACCCAAATGGACCGTATGTGTGAAAGAGCCCTAAAAGATTGTATGTTTCTGTGTATGTATGTAATATACATATATATATATATATATATATATATATATATAGTATCTCACAAAAGTGAGTACACCCCTCACATTTTTGTAAATATTTTATTATATCTTTTCACGTGACAACAGAGAGAAATGACACTTTGCTACAATGTAAAGTAGTGAGTGTGCATCTTGTATAACAGTGTAAATTTTCTGACTGTCCCCTCAAATTAACTCAACACACCGCCATTAAAGTCGAAACCACTGGCACCAATAGTGAGAACACCCATAAGTGAAAATGTCCAAATTGGGCCAATTAGCCATTTTCCCTCCCTGGTGTTATGTGACTTGTTAGTGTTACAAGGTCTCAGGTGTGAATGGGGAGCAGGTGTGTTAAATTTGATGTTATTGTTCTCACTTGTCATACTGGTCTCTGGAAGTTCAGCATGGCACCTCATGGCAAAGAACTCTCTGAGGATCTGAAAAAAAGAAAAAGAATTGTTGCTCTACATAAAGATGGTCTAGGCTATAGGAAGATTACTAAGACCCTGAAACTGAGAACAGGCCTCGTCATGGTCGACCAAATAAACTGAGTGCATGTCCTCAGCGTCATATCCAGAGGCTGCCTTTGGAAAATAGACGTATGAGTGCTTCCAGCATTGCTGCAGAGGTTAAACGGGTGGGGGGTCAGCCTGTCAGTGCTCAGACCATATGCCGCACACTGCATCAAATTGGTCTGCATGGCTATCGTCTCAGAAGGAAGCCTCTTCTAATGACGATGAACAAGAAAGCCCTCAAACAGTTTGCTGAAGACAAGCAGACTAAGGACATGGATTACTGGAACCATGATGAGAACAAGATAAAACTTATTTGGTTCAGATGGTGTCAAGCATGTGTGGCGGCAACCAGGTTAGGAGTACAAAGACAAGTGTGTCTTGCCTACAGTCAAGCATGGTGGTGGGAGTGTCATGGTCTGGGGCTGCATGAGTGCTGCCGGCACTAGGGAGCTACAATTCATCGAGGGAACCATGAATGCCAACATGTACTGTGATATACTGAAGCAGAGCATGACCCCCTCCCTTCAGAGACTGGGCCACAGGGCAGTATCCCAACATGATAACGACCCTAAACACACCTCCAAGACGACCACTGCCTTGCTAAAGAAGCTGAGGGTAAAGATGATGGACTGGCCAAGCATGTCTCCAGACCTAAACACTATTGAGCATCTGTGGGGCATCCTCAAATGGAAGGTGGAGGTGCGAAAGGTCTCTAACATCCACCAGCTCCGTGATGTCATCATCGAGGAGTGGAAGAGGACTCCAGTGGCAACCTGTGAAGCTCTGGTGAACTCCATGCCCAAGAAGGTTAAAAGCAGTGCTGGAAAATAATGGTGGCCACCCAAAATATTGACACTTTGAGCCAAATTTGGACATTTTTTCTTAGGGGTGTACTCACTCATTGTTGCCTGCGGTTTAGACATTAATGGCTGTGTATTGAGTTATTTTGAGGGGACAGCAAATTTACACTGTTATACAAGCTGTACATTCAGTACTTTACATTGTAGCAAAGTGTCATTTCTTCAGTGTTGTCACATGAAAAGATATAATAAAATATTTACAAAAATGTGAGGGGAAACAAATTCAAGGTTCAATACATAGGCGTGCACATGGGGTGTGATGGGTGTGCCTGGGCACACCCTAATCACCCTGTGCAGTGCAGATTCCCCCTGCTGATATTTCATCAAAGCTCCAAAATTGTAAAAAATAATAAAAAAATAAAAAAATAATAAAAATAATAAACTATTGACACTGTCCACTACCCTACTGACACCAACCTCTGCCCTACTGAAAACGTCCACTACTCTACTACATTTTAAATTTGTTGCATTTATTTAGTGTGTGTGTGTGTGTATATATATATATATGTCTTTGAGTTTGGGGTGCACACCCTAATCCAATAGGCTGCGCACACCTATGGCTCATTATAAAAGTATAACTTGTCCATTCTATTCTCAGAGGCAGTCACACGAGGATAGCTCCGCTCCAGCATATTTTTTTTTGTTGTTTTTTTCGTTTTCATTTTTTGTTAGGTAACTCGAACGACTTGTAAATATGGCGTTGCAATTCCCTACTCTTTAATGCACGGTTACATTGTATTTCTCTTGATTAAAAGCTTTTGGTTCAAAGCAATACTTTTTAATTACCTAATGATATAAGTCAGTTCTTGGGAAATAAGCGTGCATTTAGGAGTTCATTTGCAATATAACTGAAAAATTCATTGCGAGGCAGTAAAACAATTTACTGTTAATTACAAGGAGAAGAATTTGCTGTAGCATGCTCCCAGATTGCCATGAATCACGCGGCACTCGGCGAGATTTATTATGGATGTGTAAGTGGGATGAATTAGCAGGGTTTAATAACAGAGACACAAATCATGCAGACTTCAAGGAGCTTTAATTGATATACTAGAATGTGACGGGCATGAATCACTCAGCCATTCAGCAGCAGGGTAACATATGGTCATCTCAATATGCTGCATCTTAAATTGGTTGGTGAGACGTTGGTAGCCCCATATGGCAGCAGGAATATATATATTTTTTGTGAGTTCCCTCTTGCTTTCATTTTTTTGCAGAGCAAAGTTGACAAATGACTTGGGGAAATGTTGTCCTCACATGTTATTTTGATGTTTAAAGGAAAACTATTGCAAGCTGTGAGTGACTACGAATTTTGAGTTATCATAAAAACTTGACCTAGAGGTAATATTTGATGTTACTCCAAATTTTCCCTTTGTGTTCTCTTCTTTTTCCATCCAGATTATTAGGTAGTTCTCAAATGGTTTTCTATTAGTCAGACATGGCAGTCGGCGTCCTTGGTGAATGATTGAAAAAAAGAAAAAAGAACAATTACACAATAAAGCTGAACTGGACGATGTAAAAAACACATTTCAATGTAGTTCAATAAGCAATATTATAATTGAATTTGACATAGTATCTGGGTCTTGCAATAACATGTACAGTAGAGCTTAGACTGAGAGAGGTAGAAGCAGCACAAGGAGCAAGTCAATTGCACTGCAGTGCTCATGTGCTAAAAAAAGGATGTGCTAATAGGAGGAGAGAGCAGAGTAACAGAGAGATGAGCTCATCTGCCTGCTGCTTCTCCTTTCACTGTCCAGTCACAGACTGGCAGAGGGACAAGAACAGTAAATCTTACTAGAAGCATATCTAAACCCAATAACAAAAATTTAATATATTTCAGCTTACTACTCCTTAAAATATTAGGACAAAACCTCTTGATTTTAGATGGAGTGGAGAGGGATTAGAACACCTGTAACGTTTTTATTGAAGTCTGTGCCCCTGTAAGGGACCCTTTCCATTTGTCCTGTTTACCATTAAGTAGTGAAGGTGGAACAAAATCATCATTTGGAGTGGTCCCCAAAACAGAAATACAAAGGAAATCTAACAATAGAGACAGTCATTGGTGAGCCTGGTGACAGCCAGGGATTCCCTCATTTAGGTGGAATATTTTCTCACTTCCTGTTTTGGCTGTGGGAGAGGAAGTGAACAGAAATCTCCCCAATGGGACACAGATGGCAAAAGAAAATCTAAACCCCCCCTTACTCTGTACAAGTTGAAAAACAAATGCCTTTAGTCCTACTTTAATAATGGTGGCTGCATTCATTTTTCAGGCTTTTTTAAATTTTCTTCCAATGATCCTGCCAATAACACACTTCAATGCTGGGGAGATTTCTCCTCACTTCCTGTCCCTGGGACACAAATAAATGTAAGAAGAAATTCCTTCAAACTTTATTCTTGACAGTTGCCTTATTGGGGGATTCCTCCTCACTGAAAATGCTTAGATTTCTTTTCCAATTATTTTTTTACTGTTTTCATCAAAAAGAAATAAAAAAAAAATCCTTCTTGGATCAGCTACAAACTTCACACATATTGTAAGAACAATTTGCACAAAGAATCTGACATTCACCAATTTCTCAGGTTGGAATTTCTAAGTATATTGTAAATAAATTTTAGTCTAGCTAAAATGCTGTGTGATACTGGGCATAATATATAATAGCCCTTCATATAACTAGTGAGGACATAAAGTATGACCAAGCAGAATAATGGTGAGAAACAGGATCTCCAGGGAAAGGAGAGGGAAATAGAGGTCTAAATAAGAAAAACTCTTTATCTCTCATTATGCATGCTATGGGGTCAATTACATCAGATAACATTAGTTCTCTATGTTCCACCCAGTGTTAGTTTTGCCATCAAATTTCGATTTCGTTTTAGTCATTGTCTTTTGACTAAAATGCCATTTTAGTTTTAGTCATATTCTAGTCACCTGAATTGTTTTAGTTTTAGTCGTATTTTAGTTAACTAAAATCTCCAGTATATTTCCATTGACTAAAATCTAATGGGTTTAGTTAAATTGTAATGTATTATTTAAGCATTTCTCTAGGATGTGCAAACTTATTATATGTTCCTGGAGTAAAAATCGAACACCATATTATAATTTATGGTATTAATGGAGTTGTAAATGCAGAAGGTTTTTTTTATCTTAATGCATTCTATGCATTAAGATGAAACACCTTCTGTGTGTAGCAGCCTCCCCAGCACCCCCTATTTACTTACCTGAGCCCCTTCTCACTCCAGCGATGTCCATGAATTTCTAACTTCTCCTGATTGGCTGAGACGCAGCAGCGGCACCATTGGCTCTCTGTCAATCAAAGTCAGCCAATCAAGGGAGAGAGGGGGCGGGGTCGGGCGGGCTCCGTGTCTGAATGGATACTGTGACTCAGCTTGGGTGCCCTCATAGGAAGCTGCTGGCTGTGGGGGCAATCGATAAGAGGGAGAGGCCAGGAGCGCCGAAGAGGGACCCGAGAAGAGGAGGATCCAGACTGCTCTATACAAAACCAACTGCACAGAGGAGGTAAGTATAACATGTTTCTTATTTAAAAAAAGAAAATAAACAAAACTTTACAATCACTTTAAGGTTTGCACATGCACTACAGACACAGATTTAGCCGTTGCGATATAGAACATCTTTATAAATAAAGCAAAGTTTCATAAAAAAACTAAAATATTGCTTTTTGACAAACAGAAGTACAACTTTAATATATAAAAAAAAAAAAACAGAAAACGGTAAAACTCTATTGGCTGTAATGCCATTTGCACATATTACCTGAATATATTACCAACTTTAACCACTCTACTACCAGTCTTTTTTCTGACATTTGTTGTTAACAAGTAAAAATCAGTATTTTTTGCTAGTAAATTACTTAGAACTCCCAAACATTATATTTTTTTAAGCAGAGACCCTAGAGAATAAAACGGCGGTTGTTGCAATATTTTATGCCACGCTGTACTTGTGCAGAGGTCTTTCAAACGCAATTTTTAAAAAAAATAAATAAATTTTAATGAGTAAAAAAAAAAAAAGCAGTAAAGTTAGCCTAATTTTTTAAAGATGATCTTATGCCGAGTAAATAGATACCTAACATGTCACACTTTAAAATTGTGCACGCTCGTGGAATGGCGACAAACTACACTACTTAAAAATCTCCATAGGTGATGCTTTAAAAATTTTTACAGGTTACCTGTTTAGAGTTAAAGATGAGGTCCTGTACTATAATTATTGCTCTCGCTCTAAAGATCGTGACGATACCTCACATATCTGCTTTGGATACCGTTTATATATGCATTCACTTCTACCAGTGAGCTCGAAGGGACGGGGCGCTTGTTTTTTTAATAATTTATTTTACTTTTTATTTTTACACTGTCCCTTTAATTTTTTATATCACGTTTATTCCAATTACAAGGAATGTAAACGTCCCTTGTAATGGAAATAAGCATGACAGGTCCTCTTTATTGTGAGATTTGGGGTCAAAAAGACCCAGAATTCTCACTTACCTCTATAAGCGAAAAAAAAAATGTCATTTTGACTTTAAGAAGGGAAAAAAAATCTATTTAAGCCAGAGAGGCGGAAGAGACGTGAGATGTTGCTCCGGTCCTCTAAGGGCATAGAGCTGAGTGGGGGTCATCTTGCCCTCAGCCAGTTTCCTGCCCAGGCATCCGATGGATTGGATCTGCTCCGCTGGAGGCAACCGAGAAGTGGCGGAGGTGGTGTGCACCTCTCCTGCTGCCTATAAAAGTGATCAGCCACTGGGAAAACTTTTATATGAAAGCCGACTGCCTGACTGAAAAAAAGATACAGCACTGGGGTTATGGCAGCTAGTCGGTATTTAACATCAAAGTAATGATGTACATTTACAGTTAGGCGGTTGGCAAGTGGTTTCTTTTAGCAGCTTAGTAGATGCCCCCTTATTTATTCTGTGGTAGTGCAGTGTTCATTTTGACATAAAATTTTGATTTAGTCATAAACTTTTGACTAAAATGACATTTTAGTTTTAGTCTTATTTTATTCCTCTGAATTGTTTTAGTTTTAGTCATATTTTAGTCGACTAAAATCGTGTTCATTTCGGCTACGAAAATCTGTTCGTCGACAAAATGAACATTGTATCTACCAGTTATATATTTTATCCATGGATCCCGTACTTCCTCGAAGGCTTTCACTTCATCATATAATGGTCGATAGTTGTTCATTTATCATTAGCCGTAAAAATTTGGAGTTTTCTAGTTCAAATGATATGGAGGTTGATTTCCATGATCTGGCTACAGCTATTTTTGCTGCTATATAGATAAGCGAGATCACAATGTCCAAGTGTCTCCTCAACCACCTTATTTAGTAAAGCGTACAAGGAGTTTTTTTTAGGTTGATTTGCAGAAACAAATACATTTTTTAGACTCCATCTCACTTTCTGTCCTCGTAATAACACTTACCCAGACAGAACATGGAAGCATCTCTCTTCTACTGTATTCTGAATACACTGAGGAGCACTGCTGGCTATAGCCGGCAGCACTGATCATGCAGAAAATTCCCAACAGGCTGGTAGGTCATAAGTTGATCAGTAGATCAACTTATGTACAACTAGCCTGCCCATACATGGATCGAAGTTCGTCTGCTAAACCGGCCAAACTTCAATCCATTTATGGCCAGCTTAAGGTTCCAACACTTCTGCCCAAAAGCATGTTTTGCTGAAGTTCCATTTTGACCACTTGCCAACCGCGCTATAGCCGAATGGCGGCTACAGCGTGGCCGGCTTGTTCTAGGAGGCCATCATATGACGGCCTCCCGTAATCACACCCGCTGCAAGCGGCGCACTCTGTGATCACAGTGTCCTATGGACACTGCTGATCACAGATTGAGGTAAAGAGCCATTCAGTGGCCAATCACAGCTGATCACGGATGTAAACAGAAGCCAGTGATCGGCACTTTTTTCCTCATGCCGACAGCGCAAGGAAGAGAGAAAAGAGCCGATAATTGGCTTCTGTAAAATGGACATGTACACAGTACATGTACAGTGCCCTAATTATTAGTGCAGTCCCAACAGTGCTGCCAATCTGTGCCTAACAGCGCTGCCAATTAGTGCCAATCAGTGCCCATCATTGCCTTCTCATCAGTGGCACCTATCAGTGGCGCCTACCAGTGCCCATCAGTACTCCCTATCAGTGTCCATCAGTGCCACCTATCAGTGCCGCCTATCAGTGTCTCCTCGTCAGTGCCCACCAGTGCCACCTCATCAGCGTCCATCAGTGTCTCCTCCTCAGTGCCCACCAGTGCCTCCTCATCAGTGCCCACCAATGCTGCCTCATCAACTCATCAATGCCCATCAGTGCAGCCTATCAGTGCCTATCAATGCCCATCAGTGCACATTAGGGATGGGCCGAATCCCACCCCCCCCGGTTCGGTTCGCACCAGAATATGCGAACAGGCAAAACATTTGTGCGAACATTCGAACACCGTTAAAGTCTATGGAACCCGAACATGAAAAATCAAAAGTGCTTATTTTAAAGACAAGTTATTGCCCTATAAAGTGTATGGGAACCTGGGTCCTGCCCTAGGGGACATGTATCAATGTAAAAAAAAGTTTTAAAATAGATTGTTTCTTCAGGAGCAGTGATTTTAATAATGCTTAAAGTGAAACAATAAAAAATGAAATATTCCATTAAATAATGTGCCTGGGGGTTCCCCTTAGTCTGCCTGTAAAAGGGCGCATCTCTGTGATGTTTAGAACAGTGCCTGAGCAAAATGACATTTGTAAAGGAAAAAATGGCATTTAAAACCAATTGCGTCTGTAATGTATTGCCGGCTCCCGGCAATATAGATAAAAATCACTGAAAAAATTTGCGTGGGGTCCCTGCTAAAATCCAAACCAGACCCTTATCTTAGCATGCAACCTGGCCGGCTAAGATAGGGGGGATGGGTAAGCGCCCCCCCCCTTCTGAACTGCACCAGGCTACATGCTCTCAACATGGGGAGTATGGGTGCTTTGGAGCAGGGGGGGGGGCTCTGCGCCCCACACCCCAAAGCACCTTGTCCCCATGTTGATGGGAACAAGAGCCTCTTCCCCACAGCCCTGGGTTGTGGTTGTGGGGGTCTGTGGACGGGGAGCTTATTGTAATCTGTAATCCTTTAATAAAGGGGCCCCCAAACCCGGCCCCTCTCCTGTGAATTAGTATCGGGCACATTGTACCCCCACTAATTCACCAAAAATTTTTAAAAAAGAAAAAAAACACAGGAGACAATTAGGGACAAGTCCTTTATTAAAAAAGAAAAAAATAAGTGCCCCCCGTTGTAATCCATCGTCAATCACGGCGCACAGCGCACCCGAAAAAAAAAAAAGCGCCGCAACAGCTCCTCCTCCATGGGAGGGCTCCCGCCAACTGACTGCTTTTTGCTTTGACAGTTTATTTATATGGCAGGGCGGGGCCACCTGGTGACGTAAGTGTGTGGCCCGCCCCATCCGATGTCGCATTATGAGGCGCTCCGGGTCGGCGAAGTCGCTGCGAACGCTTCATAATGTTCTAAAATTGACGAATGGGTGACTCAAACCGCGGGCCCATCCCTAGTGCACATCAGTGAAGGAGAACACTTACCTGTTTGCAAAACTTTATAACAAACTATTAAAAAGTTGTTGTGTTTTTCAAAATTTTCGGTATTTATTTAGCAAGTAATAAAAAACCCAGTAGTGATTAAATGCCATCAAAAGAAAAGCTCTCTCTGTGTGAAAAAAATGATAAAACTGTCCTTTGGATACAGTGCTGCATGACTGCGCAATTGTCATTTAAAGTGCGAGAGCTCTGAAAGCTGAAAATTGGCCTTGGCAGGAAGGGGGTAAAATTGCCCAGTAGGCAAGTGGTTAAAGTAGTAAAGTAAAGTAAAGGCGTTTTTTTTATTTTGTCTAGAGTAAAGGAGAGCTATAACCACTGCCATTTTTTTAGTTGCCTTTAGGTCCCATTGGGGAGATTTCCCTTCAGCCCATAGCCAAAAGATGAAAAATCTCCAAAGTAAGGGCATGCCTGGTTGTCACCAAAGTAACCATAACTATTGCCCCTATCGGGAAATCCCCCCCCCCCTTATTTCTGTACAAATGACAACCCACAATTTTTGATTCTCTTAAAATTTCACTCTTGGTAATAATGATAACTAGGACAAGTAAAGAGGGTGAATCTAACAGGGCACAGGCAACAAAAAAAATCTCACAGGTGTTGTAATTCCTCTCCACTCCATCCAAAAGTAAAAAAAGGTTTAGTCATACTTTAATATATAATATAAAATCAGTCTGTATATGCAACATAGCATGCTTGTTATACTCACTGTGGAACTTAAGGGGTTAATCCTCAGCATTGTTTTAAAAAGGTTGTTTTATCCTGTATGCATAGATTCTTCCCTCATGCACTATCTATCTGAGCAAGTCCATATAATACACAGCAGGGTGGTAAAGCGGCACATGCTCAGTTTAGTCTCATATGCTGGATGGAGCATTTCCTGTTTCAGATGAACTGTTCATACAGGCTGTAGTGGAAATCTCTTCCTACTTGAACAAACTGTGCAGCTTATCAGAAAACTGTGATATACAGATCATCCCAAAAGGTATATAGTGGCAGTATTTTAATGTAAAAAGAAGATTTATAAGCTGCGGGGACTGTGGGGGGGGGGGCAGATGAACTACTTTCATATTACTGGGTTTAGTAACATTTTAATTTTATGAGTTACAAAGCAGACTGTACAACGTGCACCCTGCATTAAGCATTAGGTCTGTCTATGCCTCCTTTTTTTTTCTATGAAAAGGCCATGGAAGCCAAACAGATAGGCTTATCTATAGTCGGAATACACAACCAAAAATAGTGCATCATTTATTAAATTCCCCGGTGCTGAAGGCGGAATAGACACACCGCATTGATAACAGCAGGGAAATACAAGCTGTCACATAAATTAGCATTAAAACCATAGAGATCCCATTTCTTCTGATCGCCAAGTGTCCTGCCGACTCTTCCCCTCGCCTGCTACATCAACATCTATCAGCACCATAGACCGTATTTGGTTCTTATGTCGGAATTAATTGGAATGTCAGCTAACTGTTCAGTTCTGTTAAGAATTTGCTGTATTTCTTTAACTGGTACTGCAATGAATGGAACCCAAATGTTTGTGGGTTTGTTACCTACAGAAATCATAGCAATGTTTGTATTTCATATGCTGTATGTGCATCCATTTCAGCAAACTAGCATGGTCTATTTTGTGGCACTGAGCAGTGACTCTATAGAGCAGCCTTTCTCAACTGGGGTTCCTCCAGAGGTTGCTGGGGGTTCCTTGAGCAATGGTCAATTTCTACCTCTCAGATAAATTCCCAATGACATCATTGATCTTTTTAGCTATCTGTAAGGAGCATTCTTCCCATTGACCATCACGCTAATGTATCATGAGTTGTAGATTTTTAATTCCCCGAGACTGGAGAATTATTTCAAGGGTTCCTCGGTGTTGAAAAGGTTGAGAAAGGCTGCTGTAGAGACTCTTTAGGGCTCATTTTGACTTCCAGTTTGAACCACGTTTTTAGTGCCTCCAACCAACCCCTTTTAAGCTACAATGGCAGCAGACAGAGGGCACTCACATGCTGCGATCACAAATGCTTCACTTTGTGCCTGCGGCAGAAATTATCCGACAGGTCGCAACCCATTAAAGAGAATGAGGAAGCACCACAAAGCGTGTGTGTGCACCAATTGGGAGTAAAACAGACAGTGCCTCCTCATCGCCTATCAAACGTTTCTAAAAAGTGATCCAAATGTGGATCACTTTTCAGAGGAGCAGTGGTTTAGAAGGATAATGAAAGGTAACGTCGTCTTAGAACCTTCGGACGGTCGGATAATCTTTGGTTGACTCTGTACTGAAATCTAAGAAACAACACTAGAAATCCCTGGAAACTTATGGTGAATAGTTATAAGACGAATACAAAAGTTCTCCTTGACAGGAAATTGTGATCCAATTCTGGACGCAGATTTGGTGACGAGGAGACTTTTCACTAGGTGTAAACCTAGTGAAAAATCTTTGCAAACTATCCGCTACTCCTCCGTGACAGACAAAATGAGGGTTAACCACGTGTGTGT
>BLSH010404920.1:2779434-2791653 GCA_018402905.1 Glandirana rugosa
CACTGACGGACACTGCTAAGCGGCACTGATGGGCACTAATAGACAGCACTGATTGGCACTCATAGGCGGCACTGGGCACTGATAGGTGGCACTGATGGGCACTGATAGGTGGGCACTGGTAGGTGGCAATGGTGGGCACTGATATGTGGCACTGGTATGCATTGATAGGGGCACTGGTGGGCACTGATAGGGGCACTGGTGGGCATATACATTGATAGGGGGCTCATTCCCTGGTGGTCTAGGGTGGCATCTGAAGGTGGCACTGAGCAGTATGTCACTTACCTGGTGGTCTAGGGGGGTCTCCCTGGTGGTCCAGATCGGCTCCCTGGTGGTCCCTGGTCGGCTCCCTGGTGGTCCTGGGTGGGCACATCCCTGGTGGTCCCTGGGCAGGCTCCCTGGTGGTCTGGGTGGCGATCCGAGGGAGGGCTGTGCTGATAAATCATCAGCACAAACCCTCCCTGTCAGGGATGCAGCCAATCGGCTCTCCCCTCATCAGGTCTGCAGACCTGAGTACAGGAAAGCCGATAAACGCCTTTCCTGTATTACACTGTGACCAGCCGTGATCGCGGTCACGGCTGGTCACATGGTCACATGGTAAAGTGCTTCGGATCAAAGCACTTTACCGAGATCGGCATTGTGGGGGGGTCAGATTGACCCCCCACACCACCGATCGCTGCGATGCGCGTCCCCCCGGGCGTGCGGCGGCTTGTTATCCTGAGGACGTCATATGACGTGCAGTCAGGATAACTAAGCCACTTCCCGGCCGTCATTTTGCATACGGTGGTCGGGAAGTGGTTAAGAGATACCAAAGTTGTTTTTCTTTCTGTTATTAATATTCATGTAATTTTAAGATTATTACTAAAAATGTGGTCATACAGAGCTGGAGGGTTTAGAAAAGATTTCTTCCCAGGGTGTCAAAAATGCTAGGTATGCCATATTTATTCATTTTTACAAATAAATAAATAAAAAATGTTTAAAGGGGTTATAAAGGCAGAAGGTTTTTTTTTTTTATCTTCAAGCATTCTATGCATTAAGATAAAAAGTCTACTGTGTGCAGCAGCCGCCCTCACCCCCTAATACTTACTGGAGCCCCATCTCTATCCAGCGATGTCCGCAAATCCCTTGTGCACCGGGACTCTCCCTCCTGATTGGCTGAGACACAGCAGAAGCGGCATTGGCTCCCGCTGCTGTCAATCAAAGTCAGTTAGACAATCAGGAGAGAGGGTGGGTGGGGCTGAACCACAGCTCCGTGTCTGAATGGACACACGGAGCTGCAGCTCATCTCGGGGTCCCCCATAGCAAGCTGCTTGCTGTGGGGGCAATCGAAAGGAGGGAGGGGCCGGGAGCAGCGAAGGGGGACCTGAGAAGAGGAGAACCCACTGTTCAAAGCAGGTAAGTATAACATGTTGTTATATATATTTTTTTAAATGAGACTTTACAATCACTTTAAGGCTGGATTCAAACATTTCTGTGTCTATTTTCATGTGTTTTAAGTGTGTTAACAATTATGTGTTTGAAAGCTCTTTAGTTGTCATTGATAGGCCCTGTAATGCATGTTGATGCTTTCAAAACAAACAACGCGCATAAACGTCACACAGATGTGAATTAGCACCGTGTAAAACAATGGTTAACCTCTGTAAATGAATTGGCAAGCATTAAAATGCTTAGATTTGAATGAGCCCTGAAGGGTTAAAACGCCCCAAAAATCTAAAGGAAAAGAACAGACAAAGCACCTTGTCCTTGTAAAATACATATTGGCTTATTATAAATAATTTAGGAGAGGGCATTTGCAAAGATAAATAGATATTTCACTTTAAATAATTCACAGTCAGTAGCAATCAAGCAGGCGCAACCAAACTAAACCAAAACCAACTAAATCCAAAAACAAAAATGTACTATAGCGAGGCTTATCAGTCCTCAGATGTGGTGACTGCATTATTTTTCTTTTTTTGGAGCTAAAAGAAAAGGCAGATATATTTAAAATCCTACCTAGATGGCAACTAAGGCTCTCTCTATAGATACACTGGAGTGGATGTCAGTTGAGCCTCCTAGGGACAGTAAATATGTTAGGCCAGCCATACAAGGAGCACATTTCATTCCCACAACCAATCCTTTCAAGTGATTAATGACAGGATATTGGTCACTTATTATTATTATCCAGGATTTATATAGCGCCAACAGTTTACGCAGAGCTTTACAACATGGGGACAGACAGTACAATTACAATACAATTGAATACACTAGGAATCAGAGGGCCCTGCTCATTAGAGCTTACAATCTAAGAGGGAGGGCCAAGAAATGCAAAAAGGTAATAACTGTGGGGGATGAGCTGATGGAGAAAATAAAAGAACAACTGTTAGGTGGGGGCAGAATAGGCCTCCCTGAAGAGATGAGTTTTCAGGGATCATAGTGAACAGAGTAGCAGATAGTCGGACAAATTGGGGTGAAGAGTTCCAGAGGATGGGAGAGGCTCTGGAGAAGTCCTGGAGGCAAGCATGGGAGGAGGTGACAAGGGAGCTAGAGTGCAGGAGGTTTTGGTAGGAACGAAGATAACAATTTGGTTGGTATTTTGAGACTAAGTTAGTGATGTAGCTGGGGGCTGAGTTGTGAATGGCTTTGTAAGTTGTTGTTAATATCTTGAATTTAATTTCTCGGGTAAGCGGAAGCTAATGGGGGGATTGGCAGAGAGGGGTAGCAGACACTGAATGGTTGGTAAGGTGGATGAGTCTGGCGGCAGCATTTATTATGGACTGAAGGGTGTTAAAATATGTAAAGGTAAGCCAATGAGGGGGGAGTTGCAGTAGTTGAGGTAAAAAATGACCAGGGAGTGAATTAGAAGCTTTGTGACGTCATTGGTTAGGAAGGGGCGTATCTTGGAGATATTGCGTAGGTTGAGACGGAAAGCTTTGGACTGTGATTGGATGTGGGGCTGAAAGGATAGTTCAGGATTGCACCTAGAACTTTGGCATACGGAGATTGGTTGATAGTTCAACCGTTGGAGATGATCACTTTGGGCAGAACTTTATGGTGATGCCCACAGATTTCCTTGGGCAGTACCCACTTGACCGGTGTCTTTATAGTTGCCACATGACATGATTGCCAGAGGGGGATGAAACCTGTTTCTTACAGCTGTAGGTATGTTTTTAAGCATTTCCTAAACAATTTTATGATCCATTTGCCCTGAACTTTAAAACAATACTGTGATTTATTTTGACCACATTCTCTTTTTAAAGGAGAAATACAGCCAAAGCTCATTGGCTGTACTTCTCCTGTTGATTACAGGAGTGCAGTTTGGTCCAGGCTTGGGCAAGACTGCGACAATGAAGTCGGGATCCGCCCACATGCCGGTACCGACACCGGGCTCAGCCTCTCAGTGAGCTGCCTGCTCCCTCCCCTCCACAGTCCAGAGCTTCAGTGAGAATGGGGGGGGGGGTGCAGACCAGAGATCTGCTTGACAGTCACCAGCTCTCTGCTCAGGGTGCTGTGAGAACCGAGCGATCAGCGGTGTTCGAGTGCT
Organism: Glandirana rugosa; assembly: GCA_018402905.1. NCBI lineage: Eukaryota > Metazoa > Chordata > Amphibia > Anura > Ranidae > Glandirana > Glandirana rugosa. The sequence continues at coordinate 2,782,952 of BLSH010404920.1, forward strand.
CGGTTCCTAGTATTAGAGGTGCCGGGGGGACCGATGCAGCATCCACCTAGGTAAGTCTGATTCTTTAAAAAAAAAAAAACAAACAGCTCTTTTAAGTCTCTCTAACAGCCCACTCCTTCTTTGCTTAAATTGCTTTGGCTAATTACAGCCTTACACACTCAATATATTTAACAAGATCATTAAATCCTCCAAACTTTTATATGTACTTTACTATAAAATGTATTTACCCTGCCCTTTTATATGCATTTTTTTATTACATGCAAATTAATTGCCATCTCCCCAGTATTGCACATCTTTTTACTTTAAACAAGGATCTATTTGAACATAAAATTTTAAGACCTGTTGCTTCAAACATTTTACTCAGATTTCAATTTTTTTTTAATATTGCACAATATTGTGTAATACTTACAAAATCTTTTTTATATAGCTATACTCTGGCAACAAAAGAAGAAGAAAAACGAACAAAGCACTACGAAATGCATTCACATTTTGCCAGATAAAAGCTCTTTAAGGATTACATAGACGGAGGTGTTACAGTGACACCTTTTGGATTGTAGAGACAGACGTAATATCTCTTCATTTTTAGACGCATGGTTTCTGCTTGTTGTAGATAGCTACAGAATTGTTCGCTAAGCTAGCAACATGGTATGGAGACAATATTAGTATAGAATATTTGTGTATGTGACATGCTGCGTGTAAAATACACTATAAAACATTCATGATGAGTCAAAGGTTCAACACAAGCTTCAATTTTATATAAAGGAAATTATTGTTTATTTTTATTAAATATTATTTTTGGAGTTATCGCTATATAATTAACCTGAAAGTCATTTTGATATTTATATTTTTACATTGATTCTATATTTAGCTTGTGGATTTGGATTTGACAATTTTTTATAAATAAATATCATAAAAATCCCTTTCTTTCGGTTGTTCTGTTCCTTGCTATCCATTTATAAATTAAAACCAAGCTTTTGAATATCTTTTGAAATCATGGTACCTAATAGGACTGGTGATGATGATTGTGAAATTCTGGGGACATATTGGGCAATCCGGGGTGGGTGCTGCTATAGAGGCTATTTGCTGGACATCAGTGACCTTAGTAAATGGCTTCTGAGACTAAATCAATTAAAATAATTTGAATGAGATTAAAGTGACCCATGAAATCATAGTAATGCAAGGGGATCAGTAAAGCACAGTCACTGTATTAAGCTCTAATAAACAAAAACTTTCCTTCTTTGTGTGGTAATAAAAACTAGAAAGAGAAACAAGATTTTCAAGGGTTACCATTGTTAGTAAAAATGGTTACATTAAACTCATCACATTTAGGCTCTGTTCACATCTAGGCGTTGCTATTTTATAAGCATTTTTTGGGCATTTTTTCAGGCGTTTTTGCAGAGTTTTTACAGCGTTTTTGTACAGGCATTTGGAGTTGACAAGTCACCAATGAAAAGCAGTAAAACCCCTGTAATCTGCCAAAAAAAGAAGCTCATGTACTTTTTTTAGCATCAAAGATTTTGCTTAAGGCGACATAACGCTCAGATGCAGAGGCCATTGAAATGAATGGGATTTGTCTTGTTGGCCGTTTTTAGAGCTGTGACTTAGAGCAGAAAATCACCCAAAAACACCTAGATGTGAATGGAGCCTCTCTGTTCACAGAAATATACTTCAAACCTTTGCTAAAGATTCCTTTTAAAGGAACAATATATTTGGTATGCCTCTTGAAAACAAAGTTCCCTCTACCCTGCGTCTCAAGTAGGAAATTTGGTGCATGAAGCTCTGGTGGCTGCTCATGACTGTCATTCAGTACAAGTTCTAAGTGTGTTTCCTTTTTTGGCCCCCAACTCCTTTTTTGGCCCCCAACACCCAGCACCTTCTCTCTTAATTCAAATGGGCACTGTTGCGTCCCAGCTTACTTAGTGGGTGTTGGCCCTATGGTCTCTCGCTTCTTTGGGATACACATCTGTATAGGCAACCTTCATATATATTGTTAAAGTTCCACTGTTTCCTAATGAAGCAGGTGAAACACGTTGAAGATTCAAACACCCCTACCCCAAGGTTGGAACAGTCAATCATTCCATGTAAAGCTATGTATGTTTAGATCACTCATACACTATATTACCTAAGTTATTGGGACACGTACCTTTACACGCACATGAACTTTAATGACATCCCAGTCTTAGTCTGTAGGGTTCAATATTGAGTTGCCCCACCCTTTGCAGCTATAACAGCTTCAACTATTCTGGAAAGGCTGTCCACAAGGTTTAGAAGTGTGTCTATGAGAATGTTTGACCATTCTTCAAGAAGCGTTTTTGGGAGGTCTGATGTGGACGAGAAGGCCTGGCTCGTAGTCTCCGTTCTAATTCATCCCAAAGGTGTTCTATCGGGTTGCGGCCAGGACTCATCATTGTTTTATGTACCTTGCTTTGGGCACTGGTCCAAATCATTTGGTGGAGGGGGGATTATGGTGTGGGGTAGTTTTTCAGGGGTTGAGCTTGGCTTAAGGCGTCAGCATACCAAGACATTTTGGACAATTTAATGCTCCCAACTTCATGGGAACAGTTTGGGGATGGCCCCTTCCTGTTCCAACATGACTGCGCACCAATGTGCAAAGCAAGGTTCATAAAGACATGGATGAGCGAGTTTGGGGTGGAGGAACTTGATTGTCCTGACCTCAACCCGATAGAACACCTTTGGGATGAAATAGAGTGAAGACTGCGATCCAAGCCTTTTCGTCAACATCAGTGCCTGACATGACAAATGCACTTCTAGAAGAATGGTCAAACATTCCCATAGACACTCCTAAACCTTGTGAACAGCCTTCCCAGAGTTGAAGCTGTTATAGCTGCAAAGGGTGGGTCAACTCAATATTGAATCCTACGTACTAAGACTGGGATGCCATTAAAGTTCATGTGCGTGTAAAGGCAGGTGTCCCAATACTTTTGGTAGTATAGTGTATGTTTATATATTGGAACTATGGGGTATTGTATGGGTAGTGCCTGTAGTACAATGTGGTTATACATCATGTGAAATTATAAATGTCATCCTTGGGCTAATACCCTTGTTATGTGTTTGCATCATATCTTTTTAAACACGTTTTTATTATGAATAACAAAATCCTGGGTACAATAAAAATTGAAGTAAAAGAAAATAATAATATTAGCCATGGGTATATGTTTGTAAAAACCTGAAAAGTCAACTTTTTTCTTTGTTTCTTCTTTGTATCTGGACATAAAGGGATAATAAATTGATTCTGAGTCATTTTATTTTTTAGGTTTGCACATTTTTAAATTCATGTTTTATTTTTTAATTTTTTATTAATTATATTTAATGTCAAGCTGACTGCTCCTCTTCCTACCCACTTCATAAGTATGAACATATATGTGTTTATAAGACAGTCAACCATAGGATAAGCTGTGGTCTGCATGTCTGAGCACCCCTATAGGTTCTAAAACAGTTTTAATATAAATTTGAAAAAAGGTTTAGAAGATAGTTGAAAGATGCTACTCTTACATAATCTTTGATCAGTCTACTTCACCCATTACATATATTTCAAAAGTGTAATACAAATCTGAAAGAAGAACCCCAAACTAACTAAATGTTTGGTGAGACCTGAATTTGCTAAGGGTTATACTTGTTAGGCATAGCGGTAAGGCTTACAAAATTTGCTATTGCATTGAGAATCCATCTAACAACAATGGGCCAGATAAAATAGTAACGGTGCACAAAATATTTGTGCCAAGTCGACGTTGGTGTAAGACAGTTACACATCCTACTATGTACCAAGTAAACTATATGTACTGCAACATAATGGGGTTGATTTACTAAAACTGGAGAGTGAAAATTCTGAAACAGCTGTGCGTGGTAACCAATCAGCTTCTAAATTCAGCTTGTTCAATTAAGCTTTGACAAAAAAAACCTGGAAGCTGATTGGTTTCTATGCAGAGCTGCACCAGATGTTGTACTCTCAAGTTTTAGTAAATAAATCCCAATGGTTTATTTGACATGTGATGCACCAAATTAAGATGTCATGTGTGACAATTCACATTCTACAACAACCACCAATCTCAGTTTATCTGTCTGAATAAGTGTAGACTTTTAGGAAACCCACCCTGCAAGTGGAAGAACTTGTAAAGGACCAATGCCTCTTAAAGGAGTTGTAAAGGCAGAAGGTTTTTTTTTTTATCTTAATGCATTCTATGCATTAAGATAAGAAGCTGTCTGAGTGCAGCAGCCCCCCCCCTAATACTTACCTGAGGTCCCTCTCGGTCCAGTGATATCCACGAGTGTCTCAGCTGTCCAAGATTCTCCTTCCTGATTGGCTAAGACACAGTAGCGGCGCCTTTGGCTCCCGCTGCTGTGAATCAGCTAACCAATCAGGGGAGAGAGGGGGCAGGGCTGCGTTGGGGCTCCATGTCTGAATTGACACAGGGAGCTGTGACTCTGCTCGGGTGCCCCCATAGCAAGCTGCTTGCTGTGGGGGGCACTGAACTGAAGGGAGGGGGCCAGGAGAACAGTAGAGAGACCTGAGAAGAGGAGGATCCGGGCTGCACTCTAACAGAGCAGGTAAGTATACCATGTTTGTTATTTTTATAGGAAAAAAACAAGACTTTACAATCACTTTAAATTTAAGCTTTTAACATGTTAAAGTGCCTTAAACTGTCCCCAGGAGTGGAGACCTATAGAGTTTTGTACATACATTTAGGCAGCTACAGGGCCCCCTTTCATCACGAGTGATTTGCAAATATGACTTTAGCTTGGAAGTAGGGGCTTTGCCCTACCTTCCCATACTCCTGTGTTTTATTATTACTGTTTAGTCAAACTGCCCATAACAATGATGAGCCAGTAGCCAGGTGCAGATGGCATTTCTGAGCACCCTGGGTTTTGTAGAATGGGGAAAGGGGAGTCGTTCCCCTTTACACATTCCAGGAGTATTACCTGAGCCAGGGCTAATAACTGTGACAGGACCTTTACCTGAGCCAGGAGTACTACCTATAACAGGACCACTACCTATGATAGGACTACTACCTGAGCCAAGACCACCACCTATGAGAGGACCATTACCTGAGCCAGGAGTACTACCTATAACAGGACCACTACCTATGATAGGACTACTACCTGAGCCAAGACCACCACCTATGAGAGGACCATTACCTTAGCCAGGAGTACTACCTATAACAGGACCACCACCTATGAGAGGACCATTACCTGAGTAAAGAACACTACCTATGACAAGAACATTACCTATCATAGGACTATTACCTGAGCCAGGACCACCACCTATGACAAGACCACTACCTGATCCGATAGCACTACTTATGACAGGACCACTTCTTGAGGCATGATTATGGTAGGATCACCAGGAATTATTTTACCCAAAGCTGCAGATTTGAAAATATTGAAAATTTCTTTTGATAAGACATGTTCATACTTATGTAAGGATTTTAGTGATTAGGTTTACATCAAAAGCTTGCTTCTACATTTGCAGTGAAATTTGAGAAAACCTCAACATATGATTGTCATGTGTTCCCATTCATATAGCATAACTACATTTAAAAAATATACACTGTATATATATCACTCAACTTTCATTAACTTCTAAGGAGAAGGTGTAACTGCTGACCCTACAAATTTTTGGAGAGGATTAAGTGTCTTTGTCCCCACACTATCCCTCATTCATTACCATACAATGTAGGAGGGTGATGTTTACGTTTTTAAGGCTTTGTTAGGAAGACAGTGTTCAACTCTAGTTTACAGCTGATAATAAAGAATTGGGAACACAGTACAGGCAGGGTTAATGATGTTAAACTTTACTCTACAGTCCCCTCCAAAACATTACAAAGCAGGGAGAACATGTAAAGATTTTAAGCAAGTAAAAAGCACCTAAAAAGATAATCAACAATTTAACTTTTTTTTTTTTAAATTATGTTAATTTAATGGGAACCTGTAACAAATATGAAGCAGCATTTTATCCAAATTTGGCTGCAAAAGTGGAAATAGTGTAACATGTTCCTGCTCCTGTAGGTTCTTGACGATCTGCTGCCTTCCTGAGGCAGCAATACGGGGAGAAGTTTTCTGCACAAACTGTCACTTTTTGAAAAGAGCGTGGCCTTACCGGGCTCCACCCAAAAGGCTGCTTCATTCATTTACAGAGTTTTGTGAATGAATAAACTACAAGTACTGACATCCTTTGTGGCTGTCGGCTTCTATGTTTCAATGAACTACCGTGGCGCTGTTGAGCTCTCTGATAGTTCATCGATTCTTCCTGCCAGTGTGAAACTGCCTGACTGTACATCAGCTTACACTGACAGTCTGCAGGAGACCTGTATGGCACCAGTGATCTAATGATTGAATGTTTTCCAATAGTAAATGCACATTTTCTTACCTGCATATTTTTTTTTAAGCTGAAGTTATGGGAATTTGTCAGGACAAAAGTAGGGGAACTGCCACTGACAACTTGTGTGAACATCTGGGTTATGATCTGTAAGCTTTTAACATTGTTCAGTTAGCTGACCCGGGGAAAACCGATAAAGTCAGAGCTCCTGACTCCATGCTTGCTATAGATCAGCGGTCTCCAAACTGAGGCCCTGGGGTGGAATGCATCCCTTTGCCTGACTTTATCCGGCCCTTGGGACACTACTCCTCCCACTGATTCGAGACCCTTTTCTGCCAACTGACAACAACAATGAAGCACAATATCTCCCAATGACACCAATGATAGGGCACTGCTCCTCCCCCTAATACCAAATGTGGCGATGTTTACTCCCACTGATGCCAGGAAAATTTCCACTACCACCGGCCACAGTCTGGTCCAAGTCTGAAGGACAATAAACTGGCCCTTTGATTAGAAAGTTTGGAGACCCCTGCTATAGGTCATTGACACTAAGCAGTGAATGGAATTGACAATCCTGGAGCTTTCACCTACAAAAGCAAGTTGGCAACATATCAGTATCCTGATTCTCTTTAAATCCACCTCAAGTATGCTTATTTATCAGAAAATAATAAATTGAATGTATCTGCTGTTTAATGTACACAGTGCATTAACTGTAACTGTAGTACATTTTTTTGTGCTGTGAGAAGACTTGAAAATGATTAAAAAATCAATATCTCGCTGTCAAGGAAGGTAGTGTTATGATGCATTTCAGCAGTTAATTGCCGAATCCTTAGAAGAGCTCCAGGTTTGGTTAGTAAGGACTCTTCCTCTCCATACAAAGGCCATTTAGATGTGATTTGGGTGTGTTGTCACCGCAGGCATGACAAAGCCACATCCGTCCGTTATAAGGAATAAATAATACATAGCAGAATCTGTTTGCATCCTGATCAACTCGTTTTGCTTGCATTTCAGACCGTGGGATGTTATTAAATTGTCGTAAACCTTAAGATAATCAAATTACGGCAGTGACAGTTCACCTTACCGGCACATAAAGGAAGTCGTGACTTATGTCATGTTCATTTTGAATGACACAAATTAATTTAATAACGTGCTTGATAGTAAAGCTGTTGTCTTTTTCTTCTGCTTTTTTTTTTTTTTTTATTTAAATTCTAACATAAATATAGATGAATTGAAAACCAGTCTGTGCATTTTTTTTAAAGGGAATACATTTGTGGGTTATGTTTGATTTAAAATAGACGTGACAAGCAAAAGTGTATTTAAAAGTAAAGGTGGCCTCTCTTTCCAACTAATGTAGACAAAAGGTAATTAAATGGAAAAGCAGTTTATATGGACACCATAACAAATATTGGCAGATTTTGGCAGCATTTATTATTTTGGGGAGATACATTGGGGTCAATAGAGAAAATTACAGTAACCAATAATTTTTCTCACACATGTTAAAATCTTTATTTTTTGCTTGAAATTACCATAAAGTGTGAATTCAACTTTTTGGAAAAAATTAAAAGGTGAACTTACATTCTACACCTTTCCAACCCACCCTGTTCCCGCTGCACTCACCTCTGTGGGTGATGCATTTTCACCGCTCACGTAGCCCAGTGCAGAGGTCCTGGGGTTTGAATACCACACTGCTCTTCCTCGTTTTTTTCTAGGGAGTATAGAACAGATCAGAGCGATTTTGATTGGTCAGTGCAGCCATGTTGTCAGCATTGGAGCCCTCTCTTGCACAGTGAGAAAGTTGCAAATGCAATATATTCTATATTGACTGTATTTGTCACATAAATGAAAAAATTTAAAGCACACTTTAACATTATCTTAACAAGCAGCAAAATAGCTTCAAGACCAGCCACCCCTCACCTCTCTAGCTCCCCAGGACACGCCGCTTCACCGACAGGGGTGAACAGCCATTGGTTATGGCTGTGCACCATGTGATCGGCTGTGATGAAGTCACAGCTGATCACAAATGGCACGCCCGCCGTTCGCACGGCGCATGCGCGTGATCGGGAGCGCGCTGCGCGTGCGTGTCGGTGGCGGCGTGTTCCTGGGGAACACTGCAGCCACTTCGCCGCACAGGACCCCTCGATCTCTCCACTCCCCACCGACCAGAACTTCGATAAAACGACGAACAATTCTATTACAATTTCACACGAAATTTAAAAAAGTAAATACACTGTTTATGTCAGTTATATCTTATATAACGTAAACGTTGAAAGAGTGACACGTTCTCTCCCGAGGTTACGACTGTTGTACCGACGTGACTGGTTAGTTTTAGCGAGACTAGACAAGATATGAGGGATCTTTTTTTGCTCCT
>BLSH010404920.1:2804571-2816304 GCA_018402905.1 Glandirana rugosa
CTCACTGGGGGGAATGTAGTCCCAGGGGTCTCTCGGGGAGGTAATGTAGTCCCAGGGTTCTCTAGGGGAGGAATGTAGTCCCAGGGGTCTCTCGGGGGGAATGTAGTCTCAGGGGTCTTTCGAAGGGGGAATGTAGTCCCAGGAGTCTCTCGGAAGGGGAAAGTAGTCCCAAGGGTCTCTTGGGGAGGAATCTAGTCTCAGGGGTCTCTCGGGAGGAATGTAGTCTCAGGGACCTTTCGGATGGGGAATGTAGTCCCAGGGGTCTCTCGGGGGGAACGTAGTAACAGGGGTCTCTCTGGGGGTGAATGTAGTCCCAGGGGTCTCTCCGGGGGTGAATGTAGTGCCAGGGGTCACTCGGGGAGGAATGGAGTCTTAGGTGTCTCTCGGAGGGAAATGTGGTCCCAGTTCTCTGGGGACCCTGATGTAAGTGGGGGTCTCTCTGGGGACAATGATGCAAGGGGGGCTCTCTGGGGACCCTGATGTAAGGGGTAGGCTTTCCAGGGACTCTGATGTAAGGAGGGCTCTCTGGGGACTCTGATCTAAGGAGGGGTTCTCTGGGAACCCTGATGAAAGGGGAAGGCTCTCTGAGGACCCTGATGTAAGGGGGAAGCTTTCTGGGGACTCTGATGTAAGGGGGGCTCTCTGGGGACCCTGATGTAAGGAGGGGATCTCTTGGGACCCTGATGTAATGGAGGGGCTCTCTGGGGACCCTGATGTAAGGGGGGTCACTCTCGAGACTCTGATTTATGGGGGGCTCCCTGGGGACCCTGATGTAAGTAGTGGGGAGACTCTCTGGGGACCCTGATGTAATAATAATATATATAATATTATATACATGCGTATGCCCACCCAAGCGTATTACTTTCTTTACTTCGCCACTATGGGCTCTAGCCCCAGATTTTTTGTAGACCTAGCAACACCCCTGATGTACATGTACTGAGAGAGAGAGAGAGATAGATAGATAAACAGATATACAGTAGATATAGATAAATGATAGATAGATAGATAGATAGATAGATAGATAGATAGATAGATAGATAGATAGATAGATAGACATATGAAGATAGATCAATAGATAGATATATAAATACAGTATATGTATAGGTAGATAGATAGATATAAAGATAGATAGATAGATAGATAGATAGATAGATAGATAGATAGATAGATAGATAGATAGATAGATAGATAGATGGATAGATGGATAGATGGATAGAAGGATAGATAGATAGATAGATAGATAGATAGATAGATAGATAGATAGATAGATAGATAGATAGATAGATAGATAGATAGATAGATAGATAGATTTTTTTTAAATAGTTCTGACTTCTCAATCATTTCTTGTCCTGAAACTTTTCCTCGCCCTGCTGCGAGTGTGGCAGTGCCGGTAATCGGATGAAATATGGTGCCCGGTGCACTCTTCATGCTTGGCTATGAATGATGTACATAATCAAGATTTATTATGTCTTTGAATCCTAATTGCCTGTTATGAATCACAGTTAATCACACAATCAATGTGCAGTTAATGCAAAGTTCATTTAAACATATGCATTTCCCTTATATTTCCAGCACTGACATAGAGGTGACACTCTGCCTTATTGTATGATTGTTTATTGTACAGTGTTGATGTCACCTCTATACTACATTCTACCTGTGAGTATTTAAAAGAAGCCAAAGTATAAAAAAACCTTTCAGAGATTGCTGAAAGTTATCAATATATCCTGAGATACACTAGATTGCCAAAAGTATTGGAACGCCTGCCTTTACACACACATGAACTTTAATGTATCCCAGTCTTAGTCCGTAGGGTTCAATATTGAGTTGGCCCACCCTTTGCAGCTATAACAGCTTCAACTCTTCTGGGAAGGCTGTCCACAAGGTTTAATAGTGTGTCTATGGGAATGTTTGACCATTCTTCCAGAAGTACATTTGTGAGGTCAGGCACTGATGTTGGATGAGAAGGCCCGGCTCGCAGTCTCCGCTCTAATTCATCCCAAAGGTGTTCTATCGGGTTGAGGTCAGGACTCTGTGCAGGCCAGTCAATGTCCTTCACCCCAAACTCGCTCATTCATGTCTTTATGGACCTTGCTTTGTGTAATGGTGCACAGTCATGTTGGAACAGGAAGGGGCCATCCCCAAACTGTTCCCACAAAGCTGGGGGCATGAAATTGTCCAAAATGTCTTGGTATGCTGACCCCTTAAGAGTTACCTTCACTGGAACTAAGGGGCCAACTTCAACCCCTGAAAAACAACCTGCACCATGATCCCCTCTCCATCAAATGATTTGGAGAGTAATAATGGCCTAATACTTTTGGCAATATAGTAGGGTGTATGAACTTGACTTGCCTGCACAGAGTATATGGGTTGTAGATTCAGATAAGGAGTAGACCATATACACTTTGCAAAGTGAAGCCTGGTTCATTTTTAATATGCCACTCATGTGCAATTAAAATAAAGGCATTTAGGCATTTTGCCTTGCAGTTGGTGTTTAAAGAGAAACTACACACTTCCATAACCCTTCTCCCTTGGCTCCTCTTCTTCTGCACCGTCATTTTAATTGATATCCAGCACATACGTAGACACATTGTGAGTCTGCTAGGTCTATAGGACCAGAAGATCCCGGGAGCAGCACATCAGAACAAGACCTACTGTGTGTAGACAAGTGGCAGTCTCAACTTGGACCCCCACAAGGCAATGCCCCCAATGCATTTCGTTCCGCCCACGGGAGCTTACTCACGGTGATGGTGTGTGGCTCCTGCTCTTATCTGTCATTGTCTAGAGTGTGGGTGAGCTCCTTCACACTTACAGCTGCAGGCACAGAACTACATTTCCCAGTAACCTGAGCGGCTCACATACATACCATGGGTTAGCAGGTCTATAGGACCTGGCAAAGATGCCCATGGCATTTGTGCACATGTGCCAGATTCTGCGAGCATGCACAGACATCAGACATGCTGCGTGTCTATGGTCGAGACCCTGTGGCATGTGTGTAAATGCATGATATCTTGCAAACGGCTACTAGTATGGTTATGGCATGATCTGCCTGTGCATGTGTGCATGATCTTACATCATTTGGCTTAGGCTAGAATTAGGCAGTAAAAGAAAAAAAAAGGTTTTAAATAAATGGGCAAGAGGGAGGCCAATATAGCTCACTTGTTAAATTGACATTTTCTGCTTCTTTACTTACCATTTTAACACTAAGATGCTGTGGGATCAAATTGCCCGTTATTTTTTTTTGCATCTAAACTCTATGACCAAAACTATGAAGACAACTCATCCAAATAATTGAGTTCAGGTATTTTCAGTGAAGGTTCTGTTAATGCCACAACATACAAAGGCATTTTAGACAATTATATGCTTTCAACTTTGTGAGAATATTTTGGGGAAGGCCCTTTTCTGTTCCAGCATGACTGTGCCCATGTGTATAGAGCCAGCTTCATGAAGACATTATGAATTTGGTGTGGAGGAACCTAGCTGGCATGCACAGAGACCTGACCTCAATCCTACTGAACACCTTTAGAATAAATTTGAATACTGATTGTGAGCTGGTCTTGTCATTTAACCACTTAAGGACCGCCCCACATACTGCAGCAGGGCAGTCTTTAAGCGCACAATCACGTACCTGTATGTCATAGCTGTTATCGGCTCCGGGGTCGCGTGTATGCGCTGCCCTCACGGTGTGATTGGACACATTGGGAGCCAATCAGCAGGTCCAATGCCGACGATGGCTGCCGGACACCCGCGATTGTTCAGAGGAGAGACAGAATGACAGCCTGCCTATGTAAACAAGGCAGACCGCCGTTCTGTGAGGAAGAAAAATGGAGATCATGTGTTTCTGTTAAGTAGAAACAAGAATCTCTGTTTTCAGCCAGTGTCTGCATTCCCCTCACAGTTAGAAAGCACTCGCTAGGAGCACACTTAACCATTTGTTAGCCCCTGATGTTAACCCCTTCCCTGCCATTACGTGTCATTTATACAGTGACAGTGCATTTTTTTTAGCACTGATCATTGTACTGGTGTCACTGGTCCGCAAAAAGTGTCACTTAGTGTCAGCTTTGTCCGCCGCAATGTGGCAGCCCTGCTAAAAATCTCTGATTGCTGCCATTGCTAGTAAAAACAATACAAAAAAAATCCCATGGTTTGTAGACGTGATAACGTTTGCACAAACCAATCCATATACGCTTATTGGGATTTTTTCTAACAAAAACATGTAGCAGAATACATATTGGCCTAAACTGATGAAGACATTCTTTTCCTTTTTTTAATTGGATGTGTTTTATATCAGAAAGTAAAAAACGTTTTTTTTTTCAAAATTGTCTGTCTTTTTTTGTTTATAGAGCAAAAAATAAAAACCGCAGAGGTGTTCAAATATCACAAAATTAATTCTCTATTTGTGGGAAAAAAAAGAACATCAATTTTGTTTGGTTACAGCATCGCACGACCGCGCAATTGTCAGTTAAAACAACTCAGTGCCATATCACAAACAAATGGCCAGCTTTCCAGAGCTGAAGTGGTTAAAATATGTGATCTAAAATGCTTTTTTTGCTCGAATGGGAACAAGGTCCCCCCACAGACACAAATCTTTCTAGAAAACTAGAATAACCTTCCCCATTCTACCCCATCATCTGGTTTACCCTCTGAAGCAAAGTGAAAAATCCCTGTGTAAGCTCTAAAGCCTCGTACACACGGGACGACGATCGCATACAACAGGTTGTACTAATGACCATTGTATGCGATATCGATCGTTCGTATGCGCGATTAGAACAGTCGAACATACGACGGTCGTACAAGGGGAGTTGTATGAGCAGACTAGAAAACTTGGTCGTACCAACAAGCGCTCATACGACCGTTGTATCGTGTGTACAGAGCAGTTGGTACAACAAGTTGTATTGTGCAAAACACGCATGCTCCGAAGTCAGGAATGGCCGGATGCTAATTACATGCACCTGAACGTTCTTCTGTGCTCGTACGATCGTGTAGTGCAGTCAGTATGCTAGATACAAAAGCCAACATACGATTTGCAACGATCGTACATACGATCGTCGTCCCCTGTGTACGAGGCTTAAGTCAGTCTGATCAGTTACAAATGGTTCCCATCTCCACCTAAGAGCACACCGGGCTCAGATATACAGCTTGGCATAGTAGGGGATAAAGAGAAGTCGGCATCCATACCTGTAGTCCCTGGTTCTCCAACACTGGAATGTTGACAGGCACTTCTACATTTTCAAGTTCAATGTAGGACCAGCGGTGGCTCTGGTCCTGCATTGTATGTAATAATGTTAATGAGAGGTGGGAGGACATGACTGACCGGAGACTTCAGGGAACTGGTTGTCACAACCAGAACCAACAGGGGGAAGAGAGTGGGAACCTGTGGGGCTAACTTGAGTCCCATTGTAATGTAAGAGAAATGTATGTAACATATGAAAATATGCAAAAAAATCAATGGAGATTACTGCACTTTCAACTGTAAGTATAGGGTTTTATATATGGGGGTATTCGATGTATTTAATTATTTTCTCCCCTTTTGGTTAAACTCAGTGGACCTGTGTCATCTTTCAACCTGACTATGAAACTAGGTGATCACATCCTGATCACCTGCCAGGCATACAGAGTTAAATCATTTAATGTGAAATTAAGAAAGCAAGGGTGAAATATTTTTTTGGACTAGAGGAGTGGAGGGAACACTCTAATGTAAAAGAGAAAAAACAAGAGAGGTTCAGACCTTCCCCTCTTGGTCCAAATATAAATTAAACTTTCTGGAGTTGGGCTTTAGGTTAGTGTACACTAAGTAAATGGGTAGCAATATTTTATAATCTAGGAAAGCTCTTCAAAATCTGGGGAATACTCTTCTAGGCAAAATTCACTGAAACAAATGTCCCCATTGGAAGATTTGTGTGTTTTGATGACCACTGTAACATTGTGGATTTCCCATCACTGGCATGGAACGATGGTCATCAGCACTCCTCTCCTCAGCACAGAAAAAGATAGCAATGGTGTTCTGTTACCTATGCTATAAACAAAAAAATGGCTGGAGATTAAAATATAATGCCAAGGGTGCACTTGGAGCTGTCACTCACCACATCCCATGTATAGAGAGAATGCACATCCATCCTGGGTCCAGGTTGGCAAAAACGTATCTGTGATTTGTTTTTTAGGTGAATTGTCTCTCAGAAAATTTAAACAGACAAGACATTTTATATGAAATCCAAAGTTTATTGTACGTGACTCAACCTAACAACAGGTTGGTCAAGATAAAAACATAGAAAGGGATAATAAAAACATCAATAGTATGAAAACTCAATTAAACAGAACCCCATAAGATGCAAACCCATCCACAGCATACACAGAAACATAGTTCACATTTATCTGCTCAGGGAAAAGCCATGGATTTGGCCACCCAGATGTAAGACTAGCATATACATTATGTAGGAGATTTGCTAAAACTGGAGCACTCAGTATCTGGTGCAGCTGTGCATGGTAGCGGGTTCTAACTTCAGCTTGTTTAATGAATATATCATAGCAAAGTGGACATCATGACCTGTGAAGGAGTTCCAATATCTCAACGAGTTTTGCAGAAGTGCTTCTTCAGAAGAAGAATGTACTAAAGACAGTGAGATATACCAGGGTGATTAATCTATAGGAATCACAAGGAAGGTACTATATCCTTGGTAGATAGGAGGAGAAGGGCAGCAAAAGCAGATGTCATAAGACATTCTGCATATGATGGAAATCCTGTATATCTCAGCCAAAGCAGTGCATGCAGCATGTCTTATGACTGAATAAATACAAAAAAAGGACCATCTGGAAGTCCCACTCGTGCTGGCTGTGTGTGCGGTGTTCAGCTTACATCCTGGGCAGGGTCCCTGTGCCAGGATGACTGACTCCTGTGCAAGTGCAGAAGTGATTCCACCCCGGGTCGGGCAATGAAGATAGCCAAAGACCAGCACCCAGCAGAAGATGCTGGCACCCGCAAGGGATGGGGATTATTGGAAAGATAAATTTAGCTCTTCTTTACGTTATTGTTCATTTTATCTTTAAGCTCCCTTTCAATTCAACCCGACCCACTGCATTGAATTAAAGTGCATTGTGTCGTGCATAAACATGCACTGCTTTAGGGTAGCATATTCCTTTGATTAGCCTGTTCAATGCACCACAATAGACCAAAAATTGTGCATGGATCATTTTTGCCTGTGCAGCGCAATGTACATTTGTATGCTGCAATAGGTTGTGCTGCTCTGCAACACACATCCGTTGGCTAGGTGTGTTGGGATGCCATTCAGAATGAACCTCCTTATTTCTACATATACCCCCTCCTTATGAATATTGTTGTATACGTTTACAATATTGGCTTTCAAAATGTATTATATTATTAAGGAGGGGGGTGCATGTAGAAATAAGGAGATTTTGGAAGGTAATAGTGGCTAAATAGAGCGGGATGCATTACTATGGCAACATGTAAACAAATAGCAGTGATAAGAACTGGCATGAATCACTAGCAACTGTCCTCTGAAGATGTCAAGTGTTGGTGTGACGTGACGCATAAGAGTGGAGTACAGTGTTGCATGGCCACACAATTAGCATTTAACCTCCCTGGCTGTAATCCCGAGTGTGGATCAGGGTTAATTTTCAGTACCAAAAGCGGTAACCCTGAGCCACACTTGGGATTACAATGTGGCATTCCTCCAATGTACTTTATCCCTACGATCCCGCGGTATCCTCCGGCCGGATCCTCCGCCCGATGCATCTGGGTTCCAGGCTCCGTTCCCTGTGAGTGCTGCGATGCATGGGGGCGGAGCTGATGGGAAATTCAAAAAGTAGAAAACATAAACACACACAATACATTGTAATCTGTAGATTACATTACTGTATCAGATCATTTCACCTCAGATTTGTCCCTAGAGCTTTGTTCAGTGCCCTGCCTACACTTTTTTAATTCTTTCTGCCATTCTTTCTGCCTGGAAACTTGAGAGCACCCATGGCATCCAAAAAGCGTCCCTCTGTCAAAAGCGGGTTTGGACAGCAATAGTGAATTAGAACCACTTGCAGATGGATGGATAGTGATTCATGGGGAAATTCGTCATCAGACACTGAAAGTGACGACAGCGACGGTTCTGCGACTTAGCTCAGTGATGTGCGAACTTGGTGCTCTATTGACTGTGGTACGGATCCGATAGCACCCCCAATATTCCTATTTACTGGAGCACCTGGTGTGAAAATAGACGTTGAAGACGACAACCCCTTTGGCAAACTTACAACTATTTCTGACCGATGAGGTTATTGAAAAAATAGTTACTGAGATAAACCTGTACCAAGAGCAACAATTAGCTACTACGCATTGGAAGTTTCCAAGAAACAGAAAGTGGGAACCAGTGACGAAAGATGACATTTGGAAATTTCTGGGCCTAATAATACTTCAGGGAGTGTTGAGGAAACCCTTGCAGAAGTGGTATTGGACAACTAATAAATTACTTGCCACTCCATTCTTTGGCACGGTCATGTCAGAGTACAGATTTTCCCTGATCATGAAATATTTACACTTTGAAAACAACATAGAATTTGATGAAAGTACTCATCCTAAACCAAAACTAAAGAACATTTGGGAAGTATCTCAAATAATTCTAAAGAATTTCCAACAGAGCTATGTGCCAGAAAGAGATATCAGCATAGATTAAAGTCTAAAGGCCTACAAGGGAAGTCTCAGCTGGGTACAATACATTGCATCAAAGAGAGCCCGATCCTTCATGCTATGCGAATCGTCAACTGGCTACATTTGGAATTCGTAACAGGTTCTGATCACTTGGGCATTAAACGCCCTATGTGCCACGCATCCCAGGATGTAAATATTTAACAAGAGAAATTTCCCTCAAATAGATTGGGATTTTCAGGGCACAGATAATAAATTCAGGTTGTATATATAAAAAATATATTTTATTATAATTTTCCAAATAAGAAAACAGACAAGTCATAAGACAAATAGAAAGATCATAAAAGATCATAAATACTTATATACTTATAATCAAAGCAGGAGTGAATTTTTAAAAAACAACAATAGTTTACTGTCTTGTGAATTGCATGATTCTTGCCAAGTAGATCAATTAGCCCGACATGTTTCAGGATATTCCAATCCTTTCTTCAGGGGCATTCATACAAGACAAGACTCCCACTGCGAAATATATACACAGATATATAGGTTATCTTTACACATTATTGAAAAACATGCATATTCCAGTCTGAGAACCTCATATCAAGTTCATTACCTTTATACAGCGTGCTACACTCCCATCCAGCAAACTAGCCACCCAAGAGCCACCGGACCCGCGGACAAGAAATCCACCCGAGAGATGGCCCAGTAGGCGGGCAAATGGACATAAAATGCCCCACTGAACTCCCAATGGGAATCCCCAGACGAGCCGCACCAGGGGAGGAATGGATGTCAGACGGCCAGGGACAGTGAATGTTCCCATCAGACTCCCTATGATGAAGGGCAGGGTCTGTTTGATCAACAGTTCTATAATAAAGAAAAGATTGTATAAGCTTAATACAACAGGGAATGGCCATGTATCGCCTCTGTAGCATGGGAGGAGAATAGCGTTTCATGTTGGAAATCACCCCTATTATAAGAATGGGATCTTGGATATAGGGTAAGTTCTCTCCCTGTAATGGACAAGCTATATGTCCAGAGCTGCACCGAATCCACCTTAAGCTTATACAATCTTTTCTTTATTATAGAACTGTTGATCAAACAGACCCTGCCCTTCATCATAGGGAGTCTGATAGGAACATTCACTGTCCCTGGCCGTCTGACATCCATTCCTCCCCTGGTGCGGCTCGTCTGGGGATTCCCATTGGGAGTTCAGTGGGGCATTTTATGTCCATTTGCCCGCCTACTGGGCCATCTCTCGGGTGGATTTCTTGTCCGCGGGTCCGGTGGCTCTTGGGTGGCTAGTTTGCTGGATGGGAGTGTAGCACGCTGTATAAAGGTAATGAACTTGATATGAGGTACTCAGACTGGAATATGCATGTTTTTCAATAATGTGTAAAGATAACCTATATATCTGTGTATATATTTCGCAGTGGGAGTCTTGTCTTGTATGAATGCCCCTGAAGAAAGGATTGGAATATCCTGAAACATGTCGGGCTAATTGATCTACTTGGCAAGAATCATGCAATTCACAAGACAGTAAACTATTGCTGTTTTTTAAAAATTCACTCCTGCTTTGATTATAAGTATATAAGTATTTATGATCTTTTATGATCTTTCTATTTGTCTTATGACTTGTCTGTTTTCTTATTTGGAAAATTGTAATAAAATATATTTTTTATATATACAACCTGAATTTATTATCTGTGCCCTGAAAATCCCAATCTATTTGAGGGAAATTTCTCTTGTTAAATACATTTGGAATTCAGTCATATACACTGGAAAAGGAACAAAATTCAATCCAAAATACAGCAGCTATGGAATGTATTTTCCATTCTTTCACTCATTGAGTCATAGCAAAATCAGGGCTATTGCATAACAACCGACAACTTTTATACATCTCCTGAGATTTATGAGTTTCTTCTGAAAATCAAAACAGATGCCTATGGAACCGTTAGGGCTAACCAGCATGACATGCCGTCAATGTTTGGCAATAATAAGCTGAAGATGACCATGGTTCCCTGGCAGAAAGGCAAAATGATGGCACTGCAATGGCGTGACAAGAAAGATGTGTGCCTAATGAGTACATTTCATAATGCCTCCACTGTTATGGTATGCATGAAAGGTGGGAAGGAAATCACGAAGCCACAAGTAATGATTGACGGCAATAATACCATGGGAGGTTTCGACAGAGCCGACCAAGCAATGACATTTTACCCAGCAATGAGGAAGCAACAAAAGAAGTATTACAAGAAGATCTTCAGGCATTTTCTTGAGCAATGCTTGTGAAATGCCTACATTCTGCTAAAAAAAAGAGTGACAAGTCTGTGATTCATTCTGACTAGAGTTGAGCGAACCTCTGGAAGTTCGGGTTCTGCTGGTCCGTCCGAACTTCGGGACAAAGTCTGGGTCCGGACGGAACCCGAATGATCGCACGGACAACGAACCCCATTGAAATCAATGGGGACCCGAACTTTTAGGCACAAAAATGGCTGTAACATAGTCCTGGAAAGCCCTAGAGGGCTGCAAAAGGAAGTAATGTGTCAAACTTCTACTAGGTGTAAGTGGAGGTAAAAACGTAAAAAATACAAAAATAAAAAAAAATTTATAAATTTCAATAAAGGGACAGGGGTAAAAAAACATCCCGTGAACGGGATGGGAATGGGGGTAAAATGAAGGAAAACGTCGGGAGATCCCGAAAGGTCCTGATACAATGTCGGTAAAAACACGGATTTTCAAGCCCAGGGGTAACTAAAGTTACCCCAAGCAACAGGCACGCTAGTAAGCCCAAGGCAGGCCTGGGTCTGAAACAGGGCTTCAAGCCTGCCTGGTCGTCTTGGGCTTGAAGGTCTCCAAGCGAGTTGAGATCAGTCTTACTTAGTGTCTGAACAGTGAGAAAAAAAATCGTCTTACATCCGTAAAGTGTTCGTAACGAGTTCTTTTACGGACTTCTAGAAGAACATTATGAAGAAAACAACGAAGGAGTAACGACCCATTTTACAGTAACGAACCAGCCGAGACAGCTTTGGAGGGTACCATAATAACGGCAGTTAGTAATGAACACCGAAGCACTAAAGGAAGGGTGGAAA
>BLSH010404920.1:2825620-2836927 GCA_018402905.1 Glandirana rugosa
CCCCCCCCCCCCCAGTGCCCAGTATTGAGATGGTTAAGCATGTTCCTAGAGTAATATCAAACACAAACATAAGGGGCACGCACAACTTTTTTCTTGTTCATTTTTGATGGAATAAAATATGCTTAAAACCTTTCCTTGTGCCCTATTTTAGGAGAATTTCCTTCACTTCTAGTCTCGAGACAAAACAGGCAATGAGAGGAGATCTCAAAGTTAGGGAAATCCTCTCCAGAATAAATGTCCCTATAGGAAGAATGTGGAAGCTCAAAGCTTTAAATTTTCACTACATTTTTTCTAGTTGACAATGATCACCAGGACAAATAGAGAGGGTGAAAACAACAATAAAAGCTCAACAGAAGCTCTACTTCTTCCCTATGCTACTCTTCTCTACTCTACTATCCAAAACAGAAAAAAAGCTAAAATTGTTTTGCACTTAATTGTTAAATTGATTGACTTAAGTACACAGTAAGTCTAAGCGTTTCTTGACTCCACTTGGTATGGCTACCTGCCGGGGATCACCAGCTACTCAAAGTAGAAGGGTGTGCCTGGTTAGTTGGTTGGTTGGGTGGTTGGTACCTTTCAGATTGAATCTTACAGTTTTAACGAGTGCTCTTTTTATAGACTTCTTAGAGATTATATAGGTTATTTTAGAAAAAGCAGTTAGATGGAAGGCACATTCATTTTTATTTTGTATATTTCATTTTCCAATTATTTTAACTGTATTTAAAATATTTTAGGTATATTTTAATGATTACATAGCCTGCAATTATAATTTCATCAAATCTTCTGGCTTGCCTGGAGTTTAGCTTAACGAAAGATGCTCAATACTTTTATTTCTTATTCTTTTAAGCTCTTCACTCCTCAGATATGAATCAGATTGCCATAGCATTGGTCATATAGCCCTTGCAATGGGATTAGATAACTTTTCAGGCAAGTTCAGTGGTTGCCTAGCTGTTCCTGGACATCCTACGACCAATAGAATGGCAAAGAAAATAGTTCAGTAAAGTCCAGAAAAAAAAAAATGAATCTAGAAGTTAAGGTAAATAAATTTGGAAGCAAGGAAAATAAAGAAATGGATCCTTCACCAAATCAAGCCCAAACTTTTACTAGAAGCGCAGATGAGTAGACTAAAGCTGCCTTATTTTGGACACATTGGATTTGATTTACTAAAAGCAAATAGGCTATTCACTTTGCAAGGCAAGCTGCACTTTGTGAAGAAATTTGCTCTAGAACTTAGTAAATGTGGTGAAGTTTCACTTTGCAAAGAATACCAAATCACTTATAAGGAGAATTAAAAAACAAACACCTTGCTTGCATGTGATTGGATAATATAAATCAACAGAACTTCACCTTATTCGCTAAGCTTTGGGGAAAATTCCCTTGGAAAATAAACAGCATATTTGCCTTTACTAATTCAACCCCTTAAGAGAAGAGCCAACTTGCTGTTAAAAAAAAATATATATATGAAAATGTTAGGAGGAAAAGAAGATAGGAAAATCATCAGTAAGGAGATTAGATACAGTTACGGAAAGTGTGAACATGCCCTTGCAAAAGCTGCAAGTTTGAAAGTTATTAAAGTTATTTTTTCAAATTCCAGTGGTATAAGTACCTGAATCTAACTCAGTACCAGTTTCTTCCAAACCATATACAAAAGAACTAAGACTGGAAGAGGAAAAAGCAGCACTCAGCTGTACTGTAGTGCTCATGTACTAACAAGAAACATAGCGATAGAAGGATTGAGTAGAGTGACAGAGAGTTTGAGCTCAATATTCTCGACATTGGATGGGAGCATGACAAGGCTTGTTTTACTTAAAATGGAAATCCAGCCAATTCCTAACTAAGATTAACCAGTTGCTTACTGGGCACTTAAACCCCCTTCCTGCCCAGGCCAATTTTCAGTTTTCAGCGCTGTCACACTTTGAATTACAATTGCGCGGTCGTGCAATGTTGTGCCCAAACAAAATTGACGTCCTTTTTTTTCCTACAAATAGAACATTCTTTTGGTGGTATGTGATCACCTCTGCGGTTTTTATTTTTTGCGCTATAAACAAAAAAAGAGCAATGATTTTGAAAAAAGAACAATATTGTTTACTTTTTGCTATAATAAATATCCAAAAAAAAAAAATTATTCAGCAGTTTTGGCCGATATATATTCTTCTACATATTTTTGTTAAAAAAAAAATCGCAATAGGCGTATATTGATTGGGTTGCGCAAAAGTTATAGCGTCTAAAACTATGGGAATGGATTTATGGCGTTTTTGTTATTTTTTATTTTACACTAGTAATGGCGGTGATCTGCGATTTTTATCGGGACTGCGACATTGCGGCAGACATGTCAGACATTTTTGACACTTTTTTGGGACCAATGACATTTATACAGCGAAATTTAAATATCCACTGATTACTGTATAAATGTCACTGGCAGGGAAGGGGTTAACACTAAGGGGGTCATCAAGGGGTTAACTGTGTTCCCTCACTGTGTTCTAAATGTGTGGGGGCTGGGTTGGCAGAGACATAACAGATCTAACTGATCCCGATCACAGGGGTCAGTAGATCTGTCATGTCCCCCCTCACAGAATCGGAAGCCGCCGTGTTTACATTGGTGGTTCCCCGTTCTGGCTCTCTGCTAGACGATCTCGGGTCTCAGGCGGGCATGCTCACGCAGCGTGCGGTGGGCACAAGAGCGCGTCCCGGCGGCGGCTGCGATGGCGCACGGGGAGCACGCAAAGGGGTGGACGTCAATTGGCAGTGCCCCGGCAAAGCAGATCCGCGCTGTAGCCTTCAATCGGCTATAGCGCAGATCTGTAGAGGTTAAACCTGTTCCCTCCCCCTTCTAAACCCTATTTTATCTACCCTGTAATGTCTATACTTACCTATTCTGAGAGTGATCCAGTCTGGTTACATGATCTTTCCAGCGTCTAGCTTCAGTGAAAAGGAGAGATTGTAGACAACAGCTGCAGTGCCTGGGCGACTTACTATGGGGCATCCATTGTCGGCTGTCCCTCCTTTACACCGAAGCCACCACTGACAGGTGATCATGTGCCTGCAATGGATTTCTCTCAAAATAGGTAAGTATGAACATCTTTCTTTCATAGGGTAGAAAGATTAGGGTTTAAAAGGGGGGTGGAACTTATATGTATCCCATTTTTAAATTTATCTGCATGACTGGTATAGCTTTTACCCCCAGAGGGGCTGCAGACAGTATGCCCAGGTCTCTCACAATAGTATAGAGCAGGGGTCCTCAAACTATGGCCCTCCAGTTGTTCAGGATCTACAATTCCCATCATGCCTAGTCATGTCTGAATGTCAGAGTTTTACAATGCCCTATGGGATGTGTAGTTCCGCAACAGCTGGAGGGCCGTAGTTTGAGGATGCCTGGTATAGAGGCTGCCAGTATAGAGGCTTGCCAGTCTGCAACTACAGTTCCAGCTACACTGACAATTCAGTCTAGGGGATGTCTTTTTAAAATTGCTTAATAACTAAAACAGGAGAGTGGTTTAGGGTCACAGGATACTCAAAAACATTAATAGTAATCAATGGGAGAACAGTTTTCTTAGTAGAAAATCCTTACCAGAGCAGCTTACACTACAGTCCCAAATTAGGTCTTACTCGCAATGTCCCAGGGCTGTCTGCCACCTATTATCCATAGGTAGATCCTCGGTGAGGGAGATAAACAATCCTTTGAGACCAGGACTTTAGGACAATGTCCTCCAGCCAAATCCTTTAGCAATCTTCCTCAAGCCCTCAGCTCAGCACTTGCTGAGGTTCAGACTGCAGTTTCTTGCCTCAGTAGCAGCAGCCCCAGGAGGACTGGAACCCTGCCTGAAGAGGAAAGTACACTCTTCTCAAGCCTCTCAGACATTTATCACATCTCCAGCCGCCTTCTGGATGCCTTCTTCCAGGGATTGGCTGAAGCATGATAAATATCCACGCTGGTTATTTGAATCTCCCTGACCTATATTCTGGAAGCTTCTTCCAGAAACAGGAGAGACAAATCAAAAACCCAGTTTAGGAAACCCTGAACGGAAGAAAGCAATAGATCACTGCGCCACTCCAGATGACGTCACAATTACGAAATGTGTAGGGTGGAGCTAACAAGCGTCTTTGCGTCACTTCCGGTTTTCGGAGCTGCAGTTTGTATACACATGCGGATCTCCGTTTTTTTCATAGTTTATAGCCACTGCGCAGATTTTTTATGTCTGGAGACGCATAGTATCCTAATAAAGAGTTTTTAAACTATACTACTCTATGAGGACATTTTCTTTTACACATATACGTGATTCTGAGATGGAGGCCACCAAGGAGGAAGGAGAGGTCAGGGCAGGACCCGCTACACAGTGGTGCACAACTGTGGAATTGCTGTACCCTGGGAAGGGTTTAAAATCTCTGGTAAGTGCACATCCATAAGGGCACTTAAGGAGCACCAAGGCACTAATGGGCACCTGAAATCACACCACAAATTAGCACTGTACCTCCTTGTGGGGTGAATTCCTCTGGTGAGTTCATTACCATTGGGGGGTGGCAGCAAATATCCAGGCACTGAAGAGCACAATTCACTTTTTCATAGATCACTTTTCATATGGACTTTAAAAATGAACTTTTATTTTTATTTTTTAAAAATTAACTTCTTTCTGCATTAATTACTTAAGTTGTACCATGAACGGTTTATGTTAGCACCTGCATATGAATTTTCACTTATTTATTTTGTGATTAAGGAATATTTTTTAGCACTGGCATTTTTTAGCACTGGAATATCATTTATTTATTTAGATCGCATTATTGGAATTATCTTCAATATCACATTCATTTTTAGGAATTGACTCCAAGGCCACAAATTTATATATTTATATTAAGAACAGCGCCACACCTACCATATCAACTTCCCACTCATATGCAGATAATAGGGCCCTGGTGTAGATATAGAATTTGTGACTTGTATTCATGGGTTATATATTCACAAGCTTGGGAACAGGGTATTCCAGGGAATCTGGTTTCCAACCACTACAGTGAATCACTGAGCTTAGTGGTCTAGTGCCAGGAGTAAGTGGAGGAAAATTAGAGGGGTTATGTAGGTAAGCCATGTCCCAGGTGCCCATTTAAATGAAAAGTGTTCATATCTGACTGAAGCGTGTCTTTAATTAGCATGAAATATAATATTAATGGGCAAAATGAAGAGACTCTGGCTAATATTGAACAAGTCTTCCCTGATTTAGCAAGCATTAACCTGGTATTGATTTATTTGGGATATAAATGGTCGTGCCGACAACCTGAAGACTAGACTTCTTAAAATTGCTGACCCAATTACTATTAAACTGTTTGATGACATATTAATATGTCCATTTGGACTAGTAAAATACAGCCCTCTAGAAGTCTGCTGGATGTTCCGGGTTTGAAAAATGGAGACATAAGTTTATTTAAAATAATTATTGACCTGAGCTGACCTCTTCATTTCATATCTACTGATCATTCCTGAGGTAAGTAATTAGATTTTTATAGCTGGAGATTATAATCAATGCTATACAGCCATCTTTATTGATTCAATCAAGGCCTTTGCTCTAGCGCTCACTAACTATTTCAACAAAACTTGTAACTCTTCAATTACAAATACAATCAGGAAAATTGATACTTGGAACTCAGAGGTGAAAGCTGAACGATATCTGAGTCTTAGGTAGTTTGGTAATAAGGGAAGTTGTTAATTACAGTATATGAGTTGAATTATCTGCTCAAGCATAGACTGGAGTTGGATCCGGATTATTTCACGGAAGTCAATGATTCAAAGTGTAAAACTGTTTTTGTGTAGCATTCCTACCTTTCTATCGATCCTTCCCACCATTCCTAGACTGCAGTACAAGGGATTTTTAATTGATATTGTGCCTACGCCTCCATCACTTGTCAATACCTGAATAACCCACACAAAGCACCAACTCGAGTTTAATTATTATTATTGTTATTATACAGGATTTATATAGTGCCAACAGTTTGCACAGCGCTTTACAACATGAGGGCAGAGAGTACAATTACAATACAATTTGGTTCAAGAGGAATCAGAGGGCCCTGCTCCTTAGAGCTTACAATCTAAGAGGGAGATTCAAGTGATACAAAAGGTAACAACTGTGGGGAATGAACCGATGGAAGTAAAAACACAGTGGGGGTTATTTACTAAAGCTGGAGAGTGCAAAATCTGGTGCAGATCTGCATAGAAACCAGGCAGCTTACAGATTTATTGAACAAGCTGAAGTTAGAAGTTGATTGGCTACCATGTACAGCTGCACCAGATTCTGAGTGCACCAGTAAATCTTCCCCTAGTGTATTAGTTAGAAGCAGGATCGACTTCTTTAAAAAGAAGGCTTTTCAGGGATTGCCTAAAGATGGATAGATTAGGAGATAGATAGACAGATTGGGTTAAGGAGTTCCATAGGATAGGAGAAGCTTGTGAGAAGTCCTGAAGACGAGCATGGGAGGAGGAGACCAGGAAGCTATAGAGCAGGAGGTCATAGGAAAACCGAAGAGAGCGGTTTGGTTGGTATTTTGAGATCAGGTTATAAATGATATAGGGTCTGGGATTAAAAGTACCATTTCAGTCTTTACAGATTACATCAAGCAGTGGAATAACGTTCTTACAGGATGTCCCCAACTTACAAGCCAACCTCAATGCTGTTTAATTGGGCAATTGCGTGGTAAATGAGGTTTAACGTTAATAAATTTATAGTAATGCACTTGGGGGCTAAGAATATGCACACATCATATATACTAGGAGGAGTACCCCTGGGGGAATCAATGGTGGAGAAGGATCTGGGTGTTCTGGTAGATCATAAGCTTAATAATGGCATGCAATGCAAAGCTGCAGTTTCAAAAGTGAGCAAAATCTTTTCTTGTATTAAGAAAGGTATAGACTCCAGAGAGAGAGATATAATTTTGCCCCTGTACAGATCATTAGTAAGACCTCAACTGGAATATGCACTTCAGTTTTGGGCACCAGTGCTCAAAAAGGATATCAGGGAACTGGAGAAAGTGCAGAGAAGGGCAACCAAACTGATAAGAGGCATGGAGGAGCTCAGCTATGAGGAAAGATTAGAGGAACTGAATTTATTCTCTCTTGAGAAGAGGAGATTAAGGGGGATATGATCAACATGTATAAATACATAAGAGGTCCATATAGTGAACTTGATGTTGAATTATTAACTTTAAGGTCATCACAGAGGACAAGGGGGCACTCTTTACATCTAGAGGAAAAGAGATTTAATCTCCAAATACGGTTAAGAGTTCTTCACCGTAAGGGCTCATTTACACTTGCTTTGGCTTCAACACACATTAAAGCTCCTACTGCTTCAACAAGGTTTTGTGATGCGTTTTTGATGCTTCGGTGGTGCTTAGATGAAGCTTCAGTGGTGTTTCAGC
The DNA here is from genome assembly GCA_018402905.1 of Glandirana rugosa. Classification (NCBI taxonomy): domain Eukaryota; kingdom Metazoa; phylum Chordata; class Amphibia; order Anura; family Ranidae; genus Glandirana; species Glandirana rugosa. The sequence goes on from BLSH010404920.1 coordinate 2,833,016, forward strand.
GAGGCTTCGGTGGTGCTTCAGTGATGTCTTTTGAAGCTTCGTTGAAGCTTGGCAGATGCTCTGTGTGTTTGTTAATATCTCACACCTGCAATTTCTCCAAAACAAAGAGAAGCTAAAGCTGAGTTCTATGGAGGCTTTGAAGACGCTTTGAAGAACCAGTAAAACTACATGGGGTATAATTTTTGAAGCATTTTCTATGTTTTGCCAGTAAAAAACGCTGCTGGAGGTTGGCAACACTGAACACAAGGTGTAAACAGGACTGTAAGATAACCATTTTAGTGACATGAGCTTTGACTGGCGTTAAGAGAGCTTTAACAAAGCCTGTCTGAAGGCCTGTTTTGAAGCAAGTGTAAACTAGCCCTTAGAGCTGTGAAAATGTGGAATAGACTCCATCAAGAGCTGGTTCTGGCCAGCTCAGTAGATTGTTTTAAAAAGGCCTGTATTCTTTCTTAGATACACATATTATAACTGGATACTAATATTTATAGATCAAGTCGATCCAGGGAATATATGATTGTCTCTTGGGGGATCAGGAAGGATTTTTTTCCCCTGCTGGAGCAAATTGGATCATACTTTATTTAGAGTTTTTTTGCTTTCCTCTGGATCAACTGGGAGTATAGGATTGGGTAAATAGGATGGTATAAAAAATGTTTTCCCTTCTATTGGCTAAACTGGATGGTCTTTTTTCAATTGGACTAACTATGTAACTATGGTGTAGCTGGTGGCAGAGTTGTGAATGGCTTTGTAAGTTGTTGTTGGTATTTTGAATTTTTTTCGTTGGGTGAGCAGAAGCCAGTGGAGGGATTGGCAGAGAGGGGTAATGACCACAGATGCCCTTAATTAACAAATATAAATAGCACAATAACATTCTATACAATATGAACGGAGCCCCTAGTTCCTTGTAGGCATTTCTACTTTACCTGTGGTAACTTTGAGGTAAAAGGAAACAATAAAAACTTTGGTAGTGAATTAATGTGGTTTGCTTTACTAAACAAAAATGCTGTACCTACAAACTAAGTACAATTTTAGGAAACAATACAAGACATACAAAGTATTAGAAAATATGCTTACAAAAAACACATGCACACACTATCTATCCTCCCTAGCAAACGAGCATGGAAAATGTATGTAATGGGAATAGGAATACACTAAACAGTTACTTAACGTGTTTCTAAAGGTTCAATTTAAGAAAAAAAACCAAAAACATGTCATATTCACCTGCTCTGTGCAATGGTTTTGCACAGAACGCTCCTGCCCCCCGATGAGTGCCCCAAAGCAGGCTGCTTGCTCTAGGGGCACTCATGCATGCTCACTCCTGAGCCTACTCTGTGTGTCCTTGCTCCCTCCTCCCTGGCTGTGATTGACAGCAGGGGGAGCCAATGGCTCCCCCTGCTGTGTCTCAGCCAATGAGGAGGCAGAGGCCCGGAAGATAAAAAAGTATGTGACTCCTGCGCTAACAACTTAATTATATTGAAGTAGTAATGTATATGACTGCTGCTAGCATCCAATTGTGTTCCCACAAATCAGAGAAAAGATACTGCGCTGCCCCAGCTCCTCTCACATATACAATAAACGTGCATAAGTATAAATGATAAAAAATGTGAAATACAATATAATATTGTTAAAATAAGCTCAAATAATATATAGCGCTACGCATATGCAAACATAATTATAAATATATGTAAATGGCGACAACACAATCCAAAGTGCAAATAACCAAGTAGTGAAACAGTCTTTCTTGTAGCCTTCAAAGTGTGCAATAACTGCATATAAATGATGACATCACGATCCAGGGTGCAAATAGTAGTGATAGTGAAAAAATAGTGAAGCAGTCTTTCTTATAAATTCCAAAACGTGCAGTAAGAGTGAATGAATGTCTTCTTCCTTATTTGAGTGACACCCAGCACCCAATCAATTGCTGTTGTGGCTTTAACAATAACCAAATTGTGCCACCTCTGTGCTCACAGAACTCTCACCCCCAAATGGATGTATACATGCATCAATATCTCAATTCACCAGGGTACCATCAGCTTAAGCTCATCTGACATATCTTGCCCACTAGGGGCTCTCCTAGTTGGTCTCCCAGGTTTCTGTGGTAAATGAGGCCAGGCTCCTTTAAAATTTCAGCATATCACTCATGTATGGGAAAATCATGGAAAGCCTTGAATAGTGTAGTAAATTGCGTATAAATCACTTTATAAAAAAAAGAATAAAACTCACAATAAAGCAACAAATGGGTACTGGGATGCAGAGGCATAACTATAACCTTCAGGGCCCTGGTGCAAGAAATTATGAAGGGCCCCCCTGACTCCTGGCCAGAGCCCTTACCTCTTTCCGTTGATCCTGGGGCCCTTTACTCCCATCGCGGGTCCCTTTATTATGGTCCTGCAGCGGCACACTTTCACAAGTTCTGCAGCGGGCCCCCTTTCTGCCATATTCGGGCCTCCTCATGGTGGTGAAATGCCAGGGCCTGGTCCCAATTGCAACCTTTGCAATTCTGATAGTTCCCCTCACTGGTGTCAGTAGTTTTTAATTTTTATTTTCATTTTATTATTTTTTTACCATTTAATTTTATTTATTTTACAATTTTATTTTTTACATTTTTTACAATTCTAAGAGCTCTGTTTGGGGGGCTTTGATGAGATATCAGGGGTCTAAACAAACTTCAGCCCTCAATCTCCATCTGTGTAGCCTCAGCTGCACAGAATGAATGGACAGGAATTGTTGAGTACCGAGCCTCCCATTCATTCAGAAATGGAAGTATAGTAAAAAACAGTTTACTATGATTCAGTTATGAATGAACCAATTGGTACCAATCACTGACTCTGTCCATTCAGAAAAGGAAGAAGCCAGTAAATGACAAATTTACTAACTCATTCCCATCTCTCCATTATGACACATCTTCTACAGCAGCTGGCAGGAGAGAGGAGGGGGGAAGACAGCAGCTGTGTGGGGGGGGGGGGGCACAGGGACCCTTGGAACAGCAGAGGACAAGTAAACTGGATAAAAGGGGCGGTGGGGGCAGCATATAGAGGAACCAATCTCCTTCATTAGGAGGAAAATGGGGGAGAATGGTTCCTCTAAATGCCACCCCGCCATCCCTCCTATCCAGGTGTACAAGAGAGGCACATGGGCCAGGGGGTCCGGTTGCAATTGCAACCCCTATTGTTACGCCCCTGCTGGGATGCACTTCTGTGTGTGTCACTTCCGGTCCATGTCAGCCTCTGCTCTCGTCCTACGCATTACATCACGGACACGTGACTTCATAATACCTATACCTAAAACACCTATTGGAATCTCAATAGATGGGCGGTCATTTTCTTGAAGCCAAGAGACCCGGGAGAGCTTCTGCTTTCATGCACACTGCTGAATTGGGATCGTCTCAGGTGAGTATTAGGGGGGACTGTGGGGGGAGCTGCACCCTGAAGGTTTTTTACCTTCATGCATAAAAATCCTTCAGCCTTTAGAACTACTTTAACTTGGTTCTTTCTGGTGAAAGCCTTCTTTATTTTATCCAGGATCTCTCCAGACTGCTGCTTGCTTTTTGGACACCTACACATCTACTCCTCTTTTCTCCCCAGGACATGGCTGTGTTTCAAGTCCCTTTCCCTCCCCCTACTTCCTGCCAGTATCACTTCATGTTGCCTGAGCTTCATGAACCAGTCCAACAAGTTCATTAGCATGTACATAGGGGAAGCTCAGCTTTTAAAACTGATACATGGTAGGTCAAATATACTATTTCATATATTTATGGTATATAATCATTAAAATAGCCATAGCAACATAGTAAGATAGACATCCAGCCACACAACACCGACAATTGCACCAGTAACAGCAAATACTGTACCAATTCACTTTTTTTTAAAATACATTAATAACAATATTCAATGACTTTGAACCCCCCCCCCCCCA
>BLSH010404920.1:2863284-2873733 GCA_018402905.1 Glandirana rugosa
GGTAGGGAGGATCTCTCAATTATTTACAGATTTCCCCATCCCAATGGACCCGGCCTTCTTCCTGCTCCGCTGTTCACAAATCCCGATACGGACTTATAAAAAGTCAGTGCTGCGCCACTTGCTCAACGCCGCCAAGGCCTGTGTCACATTATGTTGGAAAGACCCCGAACCACCTCCTATTTCGATGTGGCTACATAAAGTAAGAAAAGTCAACACCTTTGAAGACTTGGTATTGACGGCTCGCAATAAGCGAGAACGATACACGAAAACATGGGCATACTGGAATACATTTGTATATTCGGACGAGGGGAAGTCCCTCCTGGGAAATTGCCAGGGGAGTTAGGAGCCCCCTAAGACACATAGAGCCCAGAATATGCCTCACAAGGTTTTGGTTCCCTCCCTCCTCCCTTCTTATTTTATTATAATTATATAAGTTTTTTTTTTTTTTTTTCTTCCCCTTCCCCTTCCCTTTCCTTTCCTCCTTTACTCTTTTCTCTTCCTTCTGCCTTTTTTCTCCCTTCTATAAAATGTTGTAAAGTCCTCTTTTGAACGGATCAAACTTTGAATTACCTATAAGGATAGTTATAAAAGTTATGTGCACAGTATACGATTGTCTGTATATTTGATGACGGCCTTCCCTAGGCTGTGGCTTCTTATCTTACAGAATACTTTGTGTTTGAATACTCACCTCATAGCTCTGTAGCCTGTGACTGTTATGACGCATGTATTCTTTTGCTGTCACATTTGAAGAAATAAAGAATTTGAAAAAAAATAAAAATAAAAAACAAAAACAAGAAAAAAATCACATGTACATAGGTATCACAGCCGATTATAGATTTTCCTGTCGTCTGTGTCCCCCAAAACCAATTAGAGCGGTCCTACCCCCATCCCAAATAGAATATACAGAGACACAAGGACTTTAAATGGGGAGACCGAATCACTCAGAAGAAAGTAACATATATAAAAAATAATATTTATTGATTTGTTTAAAACCACCCAAAAGGGTGATAATTCACATCAAAAACATGGACAAAATGAAAAACAATAGACATCATATGGACAATAATGACATACAAAAACACATATGTATAGAGGAATAACCAGAAAACTTTAAAAAAGACCACTAAATCTGCCAACTAATGGCAGAAGAGAACCCAATGCGTTTCAATGATGTTTGATCAAAGATCTTCTTCAGGGGTACGTGGTCAAGGTCTTAAAAAACAGATCCTCATCTTCTACAGGGTATTAGGGATCTTCAACCAAAAGCCAAGGTTCAAACATTTTGTGATGTACTCTCAATGTGAGGGGATAGTGTTGTACCAAGATCAGCAGTATAATGGTTCAAAAGATCTACCGCCACATATAAATGTAGGTTCAGGAAGTACCCGTATTTATGAGGGTAGAGGCTAACTGGGTGTACAGATACAGACTGAATCCATGCGGAAGGTAAGGAAATTGGAGAACAGTCGATTGCTGGTATACTGGTATAAAATGTCAGAGAAAGTCCGAGAATATCCAAAAGAAGTATGATATTCCTAGCCCTGTACAAACCCAGGATGGAAAAAGCACAACTTCAATCCTACCAAAGTAGGAAAGGGGGGAGTAAGGCGTCTTAAACCTTTGGTCCAAAACGTGTGGTATCCAACTGCACACCCAGTAAAATAAGCCCTTAGACTTTCTCGGACATTTTATAAAGTACCAGGGGGGGTTATCCTCGTCTTTCTAGGTATCACAGCCTTTGCTCAATACTTTGTTGAAGCACCTTTGGCACCAATTACAGCCTCAAGTCTTTTTGAGTATGATGCTACAAGCTTGGCACACCTATTTCTGGGCAGTTTCTCCTATTTTTCCTTTGCTGGACCTCTCAATCCCCATCAGGTCGGATGGAGATCGTCGGTACACAGCCATTTTCAGATCTCTCCAGAGAGGTTCAAATCGGGTTCAAGTCTGGGCTCTGGCCGAGCCACTCAAGGACATTCATAAAGTTGCCCTATATGCACTCCTTTGTTATCTTGGCTGTGTACTGTGATTATTGTCCTATTGGAAGATGAACCTTCGCCCCAGTCTGAGGTCCAGAGCGCTCTGGAGCAGGTTTTCATCAAGGATGTCTCTGTTCACTGCTGCATTCATCTTTCCCTCGATTCTGACTAGTCTTCCAGTTCCTGCCTCTGAAAAACATCCCCACAGCAGAAATGCTGCCACCACCATACTTCACTGTAGGGATGGTATTGGCCAGGTGATGAGCGGTGCTTGGTTTCCTCCAGAAATGACGCTTGCCATTCAGACCAAAGGGTTCAATCTTTGTTTCATCAGACCAGAGAGTTGTTTCTCATGGTCTAAGAGTCCTTCAGGTGCCTTTTGGCAAACTCCTGGTGGGCTGTCATGTGCCTTTTACTAAGGAGTGGCTTCCGTCTGGCCACTCTACCATACAGGCCTGATTGGTTGAGTGCTGCAGAGATGGTTGTTCTTCTGGAATGCTCTCCTCTCTTCACAGAGAAACGCTGGAGCTCTGTCAGAGTGACCATCGGGTTCTTGGTCACCTCCCTGACTAAGGCCCTTCTCCCCTGATCGCTCAGTTTGGCCGGACAGCCCGCTCTAGGAAGAGTCCTGCTAGTTTCAAATTTCTTCCATTTACGGATGATGGAGGCCACTGTGCTCATTAGGATCTTCAATGCTGCAGAAATGTTTCTGTACCCTTCCCCAGATCTGTGCCTTGATACAATCCCATCTCGGAGGTCTACAGTCCTTGGACTTCATGGCTTGGTTTGTGCTCTGACATGCACTGTTAACTGTGGGACCTTATACTGTATAGACAAATGTGTGCCTTTCCAAATCATGTCCTATCAACTGAATTTACCACAGGTGGACTCCAATAAAGTTGTAGAATCCCCTCAAGGGTGATCAGTGGAAACAGGATGCACCTGAGCTCAATTTGGAGTGTCATGGAAGAGGATGTGAATACTTATGTACATGTGATTTTTTTCGTTTTTTATTTTTAATAAATATGCACAGATTTCAAACAAACTCCTTTCACGTTGTCATTATGGGATATTGTTTATAGAATTTTGCAATCCTCTTACAGAATCCTTCCCTCAGGCTGCCCCCCCCCCTCCCCCCCAGCTAAACAAGAAAGAGGAGGAGAGAACAAAGCAGCCCGGGAATCTCCATCACCTGACATGCTGTAATGTACTGAGCAGTGCACACTGTCACCACATGCAGACCTAGCCTGTCACTATAAAACCCTAACCTGTCACTTTATACCACCCTAACCCGGCTCTATATACCACCCTAACTCGGCTCAATGTGCCACCCCAACCTGGCTCTATATCAGCCTAACCTGGCTCTATATACCACCCTAACCTGGCTCTATATGCCACCCTAACCTGTCTCTATATCACCTAACCTGGCACTATATCACCTAACCTGGCTCTGTATACCACCCTAACCTAGCTCTAGATCACCTAACCTGTCTCTATATACCACCCTAACCTGGCTCTATATACCACTCTAACTTGGTGCTATACCACCCTAACCTGGCTCTATATACCACCCTAACCTGGCTCCATATCACCTAATCTGGCACTATATACCACCCCAACCCGGCTCTATATACCACCCTAACCTGTCTCTATATCACCCTATACCTGGCTCTTTATACCACCCTAACCTGGCTCTTTATACCACCCTAACTTGGCTCTATATAGCACCCTAACCTGGCTCTATATACCACCATAACCTGGCTCTATATCACCTAACCTGGCTCTATATACCACCCTAACCTGGCACTATATACCACCCTAACCTGGCACTATATACCACCCTAACCTGGCTCTATATATCACCCTAACCTCGCTCTATATACCACCCTAACCTAGCTCTATATACCACCCTAACCCTTTATATCACCTAACCTGGCTCTATACACCACCCTAACCTGGCTTTTTATCACCTAACCTGGCTCTATATACCACCCTAACCTGGCTTTATATACCACCCTAACATGGCTCTATATGCCTCACGGCTCTATATACCACCCTAACCTGGCTCTATATATCACCCTGACCTGGCTCTATATACCACCCTAACTTGGTTCTATATAACACTCTAGCCTGGCACTATATCACCTAACCTGGCACTATATACCACCCTAACATGGCTCTTTATCGCCCTAACCTGGCACAATATACCACCCTAACCTGGCACTATATCACCTTACCTGGCTCTTTATCACTTAACCTGGCACTATATCACCTAACCTGGCTCTATATACCACCCTAACCTGGCTCTATATACCATCCTAACCTGGCTCTATATCACCCTAACCTGGCACTATATACCACCCTAACCTGGCACTATATAACCTAACCTGGCACTACATCACCTAACCTGGCACTATATACCACCCCAACCTAGCTCTATATACCACCCTAACCTGGAACTATATACCACCCTAACCTGGCTCTTTATACCATCCTAATCTGGCACTATATACCACCATAACCTGGCTCTATATCACCTAACCTGGCTCTATATACCACCCTAACCTGGCACTATATACCACCCTAACCTGGCTCTATATATCACCCTAACCTGGCTCTATAAACCACCCTAACCTGGCTCTATATACCACCCTATCCTGGCTCTATATACCACCCTAACCTGGCTTATATCACGTAAACTGGCTCTATATACCACCCTAACCAGGCTTTATATACCACCCTAACCTGGCCCTATATACCACCCAGCTCTATATACCATCCTAACCTGGCTCTATATATCACCCTGACCTGGTTCTATATACCACCCTAACTTGGTTCTATATACCACTCTAGCCTGGCACTATATCACCTAACCTGGCACTATATACCACCCTAACCTGGCTCTATATCTCCCTAACCTGGCACAATATACCACCCTAACCTGGCACTATATCACCTAACCTGGCTCTTTATCACTTAACCTGGTACTATATCACTTAACCTGGCTCTATATACCACCCTAACCTGGCACTATATCACCTAACCTGGCTCTGTATCATCTAACCTGGCACTATATCACCTAACCTGGCACTATATCACCTAACCTGGCTCTATATCACCTAACCTGGCCCTATATACCACCCTAACCTGGCACTATATCACCTAACCTGGCTATTTATCACCTAACCTGGCACTATATACCACCCTAACCTGGCACTATATCACCTAAGCTGGCACTATATCATCTAACCTGGCTCTATATCACCTAACCTGGCGCTATATACCACCCTAACCTTGCACTATAGATGCACCGCTCATATATCCCCTTTCTGCAAAGACTGAGCGGCACACACATCCTTTTCAGGTCTATATCACCTAAGCTGGCACGATATACCACCCTAACCTTGCACTAGATCACCTAACCTGGCTCTATATTACCTAACCTGGCACTATATACCACACTAACCTGCCTCTATATAACCTAACCTGGCATTATATACCACCCTATCCTGGCACTATATACCACCCTAACCTTGCCCTATATTACCTAGCCTGGCACCATATCACCTAACCTGGCAGTATACTACCCTAATGTCACTTTGCGTCGACATGCAGGTGCGCTGCCTGCCTGTCTGGGGGGAGGGGTGCCAAATATAGGATCGACCCCGAGTGCCAAATGCTCTAAGTACGCCCCTGGCCAGTTTCAGTGACAGACATTAATTTGAGCACCGCTGTACTGCCGAGGGGTGGGCTGGGCCGGGCGGCAGGATGGAAATTTCCCCCCTGGCTGCCTACCTTATCTTCAAAACTGCCGCAGCCTGTCTGCTATTTTTCTTTTTTTCCCTGCGCAGGGTAGAAGTCGGGAGCAGGGGCCTTTTTCCTGAACTTCCATGTCAGGATCAAAGCATTTCACAATGACTTTCATATAAGGCTGTAGATTAGACTGCTTATGTCTTGTCTTCCCTGGTTCTTTCTTTCCCTTAATCAACATTTATTATTTTATTTATTTCTAATATTTATAGAGCACCAACAATTTACGCAACACTTTCCATATATATTATACATTCATATGAGTCCCTGCCCTCAAGGAGCTTACAATCTAAGGTCCCTAACTCACATTCATACATATACATACTAGGGACAATTTAGATGGGAGCCATTTAACCTATCAGCATGTCTTCGCAGTGTGGGAGCAAACCAGAGTACCTGGAGGAAACCCACAAAGGCATAGGGAGAACATGCAAACTCCAGGCAGGTAGTGCCATGGTTGGGATATGAACCGGCAACCCTAGTGCTGCCAAGCAGCAATTCTATCTTAGCCACTGTGCTGCCTAGCAACATGCTAATTACATTTTTTAAAAATCCTGTTTTCTTTACATACCTTATTTTAGACATAGTGATGTCATCATTGCTTCTATGTGCTTCTCTATGCAATGCAGACATATAATGTCTGGTGGGAGGGGCTGGCAGGGTTCTGTACATAACTTCCTGAGCACCGTGCCTCAGCACAACTCTCAAGAGCCTTCAGGCCTGATGCAAGCAGTGTATGTATGCAGACTACCTTAGGTAACATCCACATATGATGCTGAGCCTCCATAATTGAAAGAACTGAATAAATGAAAGGGGCAGGCCAGAGACTGTAAGATTTGGGAGGTAACAGCTAAATGATGCTGGTCTTCTTTTACACAGGGAATTAATTAGTCTGTATGTGACTTGGTGCAGCTTATAATGCACACTGAGAAGTTCACAGTGTGCAGTGAATCAGAATAAACAATGTTCAGCAGTCCACCTAAAAAGTTTGACGTTTCGTAGATGCCAGAGTGTTCAAGTATATCTAAAGTTTATATTTTGGGTTTTTTTCTGAGTTTGGAAGTGTTAAAAATCCTGTCAGGTTTTTGTTGATGGTGAGATTAACCTTCTCAGTTTTTCAGGGGACAAGAAATAATGGGAGATCCAAAACGTTACACTCTACAATCTTACTGTACTGGGATTCCCTTCACTTTTGGAGGAATTTCCATTCACTTCTTAAAATGGTTGTAAACCATATACCCAGTGAAGTGAACAGCCTCAGATGATACACAGAGATGAAACATAGGTTTTGCTTGTTTATCTGCCGTCTCCCCTTCTCTGCACCCTTTGAAATTGCAGATTGTGTTAAAAATCTTTCTTCATCTGTTGGCAGCACAGAGGAGGGGGCGGAGAGCTGCAGTTACAGTGTGTGAGAGCTGATTGGAGGAAAGGAACACACCCCCTTCACACAGCAGAAGAACGGTGTTGTGAATAGACAAGCTCTATTCTGAGCTTCCTTCCTCCTCCCTCCCGACACAAATGTATCTCATGTGTCGGGAAACTTCTCAGAAGTGACTCATTCTGATAACGGAGGAATGAAGCATCAGAGAGAAATGACCCTTAGAGCTTTGGAGAGAGATAAGTAAGCACTGCAGATATATGTGCTTTGCTCAAATTCCATGATTCAGGTTTACAACCACTTTAACCACTTCCTGCCCGGCCTATAAACAAATGACGGCCGGGCGGTGGTTCAGTTATCCTGACCAGATGTCTATTGATGTCTTTCAGGATAACCCACGATCGCCCGCCTGCGGGAGCGTGCATCACCTTAATCAGTGGTGTGGTGTATCAGTCTGACCCACCGCATTACCGATCTCGGTAAAGAGCTTCCTTTGGAAGCTCTTTACCACGTGACCAATCACGGCTGATCACAGTGTAAACAGGAAGAGCCTTTATCGGCTTTTCCTGCCTGCAGACGTGAGTAGAGGAGAGCCAGATGGCGGCTCTCCTGACAGGGGTGTCTGCGCTGATTATCAGTGCAACCCCCCTAGGACCGCCATCTAGGACCACCAGGGAGCCCGCCCAGGGACCACAAGGGAGAGCCCACCAGGGATCCGACCAGGGAGCCCACCCTGACCCCCAGGGAGCCCATCCTAGACCACCAAGGAGCCCATCCTAGACCACCAGGTAAAGGGCACAATGCCCAACATAGATGGCACTCAGTGCTAATTTCAGTGCCCAGTTCCACCTATCAGTGCCCATCAGTGCTGCCTATGAGTGCCCATCAGTGCCGCTTATCAGTGCCTGTCAGTGTTGCATATCAGTGTCACCTATCAGTGCCCATCAGTGCTGCTTATCAGTGCCACCTATCAGTGCCCATCAGTGCTGCATATAAGTGCCTCATTATCAGTACCCGTCAGTAATGCCTTATCAGTGTCTGTCAGTGTAGCCTCATTCAGTGATGGAGAAAATGTACTTATTTACAAAGTTTTGTGACAGAAATAGAGAAAAACTTTTTTTTCAAAATTTTCAGTCTTTTTTTTATTTGTAACGCAAAAAATAAAAACCGTAGAGTGATCAAATACCACCAAAAGAAAGCTCTATCTATGACCGCGCAATTGTCATTCAAAATGTGATACCGCTGAAAGCTGAAAATTGGTCTGGGTGGGAAAGGGGGTAAGTGCCTGGTACTGAAGTGGTTAAAGTAGAACTATAGGCAAAACTTTTTTATTACATTTTGGATAGAGTAAGGACCGCTTATATCCCCTGGTAGATTTTTTTTTGCCATCTGTGTCCCATTGGGGAGATATACCTTCACTTCCTGTCCCATAGTTATCACAGGAAGTGAAAAGAAATCCCAGCAAATTAAGGGAATCTCTTGGGGCTCCTCAGGTCACCAGAACTAGTGCCCCAATTGGAAGGTTTCCACTCTATTACTTTTCTGGGGACAAGCCAAAATTTGGGACTTTTTTACTTTGACTTTTAATGATAATGGTAAATAGGTAAATAGAGAGGGTGAATCTCCCTAATGGGGACACAGACAGCAATAAGGACCTAAAACTATTCTCCTGAGCTTGGGTGCTTGGTCTATGGATGTGTGGTGCAGTCAACCCTTTTTGTATAGAATGTCAATGGCCTAAGTGGCTTCCTCAGAACAAAGGGTTGTCCTTGGAACTGTAACATATAAAAAAGAAGGGAGAGTCCACAGTATTGCAGGGCAGCTAACACGTTTCGAGGGAGGACCCTCTTCCTCAGAGGAAGTGGGTCCTCCCTCGAAATGTGTTAGCCACTCTGCAATACCGGCATCTCCAGTTGCAACTATAGAGCTAAGAGAAACCGTACGCTATTGCTGTTGCCTTGATATACTTGTATACCACATTTTTATGTGAGTATATAACCATTGCTGTTTTTACCTGTATTAAAATTATTTTTAGTAATGCACAAGGTCGGTGCACCCTCCCTTCTTTTTTATATGTAGCAATAATGACCTAACAGGTGTTCTAATCCCTCTCCACTCCGTTTAAAACTAAAAAAAAAAAAAACCTTTTGCCTTTACTTACACTTTAATGTGTTTGCAGAATAATGCAAGAAATCTGTCCAACATTAAAAATACTTCTTTTAACTTTTCACTACCTCATCTAAAAGTTGCCATAGATGGCTCAATTTTCTCTCATTCAGCAATCAACTGATTCCACCGTCCAAGCTAACAGCGTGGATGGAGGACTCTCCAGATCTGGCTTCTGTATCAAGACAACCATAGCACCCACAGCTGCCTGAATATACAGTGATGGCATCTGATAGGGTGGAGTGGAGATCTCCTTACAATGGTGTGTAGATCCAGGCCAGAGATCTCAAGAACAGAGTTGCCTTTATAACTAAAGCCGGCATCCTGCCATTCAGAAACCTTGATCCAACATAACCATTGAAATTGTTCCCACCAAATAGTACATAGCAACAGCCCTGAAGAAGGGGGAGTCTATTCTCCTGAAATGCGTTGGCTTGAGGTACATGTTGCTAATTTTTAATAAATGTCCACAAATTATATTTTGGAAGTCACATTTCTCTAGACACCAGGCACTTATGTCTGTTTTATCTAAGTCTACATGCTGAAATGAGCTTAAGGTTGCACAGAAAAGGGAGCAGCCCAATTCCCCAGAAGGGCCCATTGCCACCATCCATCACTGGGCACTATGCACTGGAAGACATTTCTTCCTTTTTGCCCACATGAGTACCCACTCAGGACTAGAGTTGAGCGAACCTCTGGAAGTTCGGGTTCTGCTGGTCCGTCCGAACTTCGGGACAAAGTCCGGGTCCGGACGGAACCCGAACGATCGCACGGACAACGAACAGGGGTAAAAAAACATCCCGTGAACGGGATGGGAATGGGGGTAAAATGAAGGAAAACGTCCGGAGATCCCGAAAGGTCCTGAAACAATGTCGGTAAAAACACGTATTTTCAAGCCCAGGGGTAACTAAAGTTACCCCAAGCAACAGGCACGCTAGCAAGCCCAAGGCAGGCCTGGGCCTGAAACAGGGCTTCAAGCCTGCCTGGTCGTCTTGGGCTTGAAGGTCTCCAAGCGAGTTGAGATCAGGACTCACCCATGAGTACACCCGTTTTTCCTTCTTTACAGAAGGTCACGTATCACGGGTCACTACCTACCACCGTTACCCGGGAAGACCC
>BLSH010404920.1:2891807-2904653 GCA_018402905.1 Glandirana rugosa
CCCCTTCACATCACCCCCCTCCATCAGAACCCCCCCCCTCGGCAGCGGGCGGAGGAGGATGCAGTGGATGCAGCCCGCACCTGGATGACCCCCGTGGAGGGTCCGGATGACCCAAGGGGTACGCGTACCACGGGTTGAGAAACACTGGTTTAAAGCCTACTATTTTTGTATTACTTTATTTTTTTGTTTATTACAGTTATTTATATTATAGATTTTATTCTACTATAGTGAAAAATGCATTCTGGTAAATATTTAGGTTTAATTCTTTAATGATATTATTCATTATATACAGTATCTCACAAAAGTGAGTACATCCCTCACATTTTTGTAAATATTTTATTATATCTTTTTATGTGACAACACTGAAGAAATGACACTTTGTTACAATGTAAAGTAGTGAGTGTACAGCTTGTATAACAGTGTAAATTTGCTGCCCCCTCAAAATAACTCAACACACAGCCATTAATGTTTAAACTTTTGGCAACAAAAGTGAGTACACCCCTAAGTGAAAATGTCCAAATTGGGCCCAATAGCCATTTTCCCATGTGACTCGTTAGTATTACAAGGTCTCAGGTGCGAATGGGGAGCAGGTGTGTTAAATTTGGTGTTATCGCTCTCACTCTCTCATAGTGGTCACTGGAAGTTCAACATGGCACCTCATGGCAAAGGACTCTCTGAGGTTCTGAAAAATAATTGTTGCTCTACATAAAGATGGCATAGGCTATAAGAAGATTGACAAGACCCTGAAACTGAGCTGCAGCATGGTGACCAAGACCATACAGTGGTTTAACAGGACAGGTTCCACTCTGAACAGGCCTTGCCATGGTCGACCAAAAAAGTTACGTGCATGTGCTCAGCATCATATCCAGAGGTTGTCTTTCAGAAATAGATGTATGAGTGCTGCCAGAATTGCTGCAGAGGATGAAGGGGTCGGGGAGGGGCTCAGTCTGTCAGTGCTCAGACCACATGCCGCACACTGCATCAAATTGGTCTGCATGGCTGTGGTCCCAGAAAAAACAGTTTGCTAAAGACAAGCAGACTAAGGACATGGATTACTGGAACCATGTCCTATGGTCTGATGAGACCAAGATAAACTTATTTGGTTCAGATGTTGTCAAGTGTGTGTGGCAGCAACCAGGTGAGGAATACAAAGACAAGTGTGTATTGCCTACAGTCAAGCATGGTGGTGGGAGTGTCATGGTCTCGGGATGCATGAGTGCTGCCGGCACTGGGGAGCTGCAGTTCATCGAGGGAACCTCTACTGAAGCAGACCTCCCTTCAGAGACTGGGCCGCAGGGCAGTTTTCCAACATGATAACGACCCCAAACACACCTGCAAGACAACCACTGCCCTGCTAAAGAAGCTGAGGGTAAAGGTGATGGACTGGCCAAGCATGTCTCCAGACTTAAACCCTATTGAGCATCTGTGGGGCATCCTCAAACGAAAGGTGGAGGAGTGCAAGGTCTCTAGCATCCACCAGCTCTGTGATGTCATCATGAAGGAGTGGAATAGGACTCCAGTGGCAACCTGTGAAGCTCTGGTGAACTCCATGCCCAAGAGGGTTAAGGCAGGTCTGGAAAATAATGGTGGCCACACAAAATATTGACACTTTGGGCCCAATTTGGACATTTTCACTTAGAGGTGTACTCACTTTTGTTGCCAGCGGTTTAGACATTAATGGCTGGGTGTTGAGTTATTTTGAGGGGACAGCTAATTTACGCTGTTATACAAGCTGTACTACTTTACATTGTAACAAATAATCCAATATGCGGCGCTTGGGACCAGGTGCTGTCTCAAATAAGAAGTGGAGATAGGAGATAGACCCCAGCCAGCTTTTCGTGTGAGAAGAGGGCACACCACACCACGTGAATAGCCAATTCCCTTACCAGAACATCTCAGAAGTAGCGCCTGATATGATAATAAGAACCAGGGTCAGCATCCACCAATCGCCAGTCATAAGATGATAAGGATCTCCTTAAGCCTGCACTCTCGGTATCTCTACCTCCAGGGTAATGTCTTCTTCAGTTCACAACACCCGATCGTCTCCCCACATAACGTCACATTCATAGGGATAAATTGAATAAACTAGCATAGTGAAGCCCGCTCAAACAGTCAATTAAAAAACAGTTTATTGCAGGTACTCACATTACACTTCAAGGATAAAAGCATCGATAGACACATAGAAAACAACCGCGGTGAATCAGGGGCGTGCTCGTGCGTGACCAGCGTCCCCTGGCGCGTTTCATCCAATAGGATGTCTTCAGAGGCGTGCCTGTCAGCCTCAAGCACGCTGTAATGTATACCCCATACCGTAAGTGGCGCCTGAGACACAAAACATCAGATACGCTGTCCACCCACAGGAAGTGTAGGACTGAAGACATCAGACATCACTTCCAACAACAAAAGGTCACATGATAGAATACACTGGACGAGCGGCTACGTCTGGAAAACACCTTCATGCTTCCAGTAATGAGCCGAGCGGCTATTAAAAACAACCAGTATGCACTTAAAAGCAGCAGTATTCCCCTCAATAAAGTTATACACATCAGTGAGGGGATTCTCCATAACAAACACATTCTTATCCCGGATCTTATTAATTTCACAGATCTTACAACGGCCACACCTATAATAACCTTTAAGTTTTTGAAAAAAAGGCACTCTGTGTGGCGCATCCAAAACATTAGGAGCCACCTGAAGCCTCAAAGGGGGCACTCCTCTAAAAACAACCAGTATGCACTTAAAAGCAGAGGTATTCCCCTCAATAAAGTTATACACATCAGTGAGGGGATTCTCCATAACAAACACATTCAAGGTTAAATAACATCAAAATTTCATTATTTAAAAAATATTATAAAAATGAATAATTAAAATCATATATACTGATCAGAGGAGGAAATCTAAAAGATACATAGAAAATATATTTTTAATTGTACAGCATAAAGGGACTAAGGATCCCCAAATGGGCAAATAGGGAAATAAAATTGAAGAGAATTATGAATAAAAAGAAAATGAAAGCTAGAGTATAAAACATAAAAAGGGCCCCAGACTGGGAGTGAATTAACCATTGTTGATGAAACAATTCACATCCCAGTCAACATTGAGCCCAAAAGGGACATAACTCTTGAGATCAAAAATCCAGCGGGTTTCAAGTCTAGAGATTTCCCGCCTCACAAAACAACCCCGCCAATGAGGCGTGAGGCGGTCAATCGCAAGAAAAGTGGTCCCCACTGGGTCCCTATGGTGATGCTCCAAATAGTGTCTAGAAACTGAGTGGTTCAGAAATCCTTTTCGGATTTTGGCTACATGCTCACCCACCCTTACACTCATTGATCTGGTGGTGCGACCCACATACTGGAGGCTGCAAGGGCAGGTGAGCAGGTATACAACATTACATGAAGAACACGTTATAAAGGACTTAATATCATATTGTCTCTGGGTGACCCCAGAGACAAATTGACTGATTTTCTTATCCCGGATCTTATTAATTTCACAGATCTTACAACGGCCACACCTATAATAACCTTTACGTTTTTGGAAAAAAGGCACTCTGTGTGGCGCATCCAAAACATTAGGAGCCACCTGAAGCCTCAAAGGGGGCACTCCTCTAAAAATGACAGGGGGTTGCTCCAGAAGCACCGGCCCCAGGATTTTGTCATTTCTCAGAACCGCCCAATGCTTCCTAATGATCCTCTTAATCGCATAATGCTGTTTGGAATATGTGGTCAAAAAGGAAATCCTGAAATCCTTCTGGGTATTGGCCCTAGATACCACCTTATTCTCCAACATAGGAGCTCTCTCCATACCAGCAACCTCTTCAATGGCTTTGTCAAGGGTATCCCGGTTATAACCCTTTTCAATGAACCTATCCCTAAGTACATTGGCTTGCCTGACAAAATCATCATCCCTAGAGCAATTCCGTCTCAGACGAATAAATTGACCCTTAGGGACCAACCTTAGCCAGCTTGGGTGATGGCAGTTCCCCTGACTGATAAATCCATTATGGTCGGTGGCATTAAAAAAAGTTGAGGTCACCAGAGTTCCATTCTGGATCTCAATGTTAAGATCCAAAAAATGGATGTTCGTACGACTAGCCTCATATTGGAAAGTGATGCCCAATGTGTTGTTGTTGAGGCTAACCATATAGTCACGTAGGGATATCACCTTCCCATAGGAGGAGGACGTCGTCTATATTGCGACCCCAGGAGACCACCTCAGGCCTCCTGTTGGCATAGACGACGTCCTCCTCCCATTTGGCCATAAACAAATTTGCCATGCTTGGGGCAAACTTGGCTCCCATGGCGACTCCCCTGCTTTGTAAGTAGTAGGAGCCGCCGAACCAAAAATAGTTATGTCCCATGGCAAATACCAATAGATCAAGGACAAACTTGATCTGAATTGGGGCCAAATTTGAATCCCTGTCAAGGAAAAGCTTTACTGCTTCCAGACCATCCCGATGTGAAATAATAGTGTAGAGGGAAGCCACATCCGCTGTCACCAGGATGTAGCTATCCCTCCACTGAATCCCCTCCAACATCCGAATCACCTGAGCAGTGTCCTTAATATAAGACCGTGTACCGGTGACCAAGGGCTGGAGGAAAAAATCTATGTACTTCCCAATCCGTGATGTAACGGAATCGAGTCCACTAATGATGGGCCTTCTGGGAGGATTAACCAAATCCTTATTAATTAAATAGTTGGTACGCTAGGAGCCACAGGGACCAAAAATGCCTTCTCCTTTTTGTCTATAATGCCTTCACTAAATCCAGAATCAATCAGTTTAGTCAAGTTCCTCTTGTATTTGGAGGTGGGATTGGTATGGAGAAGAGCATAAGTTTCACTATCCGAAAGCAGCCTGTTCATCTCCCCTATATAAGCGTCTTTACTCAAGATAGCTATTCTTCTACCCTTATCAGCCGGCCAAACTATTATGTCATTCCTCTCTCTCAGAGATTTAAGGCCATCATTGAAAATACAAGTGTTACTATTTTTCTGTACTTTAAGTGAATCCAGATCTTTTAAGACCAGATCCCTAAATACTGTAACAGAGGGGGGGGGAATATTGCCCGGAGGATTGAATAGTGATGCATTAGTCAAACCGGTATTTTTGATACCATCTCCACATGCTTCGCTAATTATAGGGGGCCTGCAAAGAAGGTATCTCTGTATATTTATTTTACGGATGTACCTTTGCACATCCATAAAAGCCGTAAATTTATTAAGAGGCTTATCTGGTGCAAATTTGAGGCCATGACTAAGAACGTGTTTTTCAGACCGGGGGAGGGTCTGACCACTTAAGTTAAAGATACCATCATCCTTTATACCCCCCTCCTTTTCCTTGCGGACCCGCCTCCCCCCTCTGGTCCCTCTCTTAGTTCTCCCCCTCTTTTGTTTTTTGAGGAGTCCTGGGGAAAAAAACAAGGTTTCTGTGGAGCGCATTATGGTAGTAAGAGGGCCTCTCCCCATTAGACTGTCCCGGACCTTCCCATCGAGGAAACGGATCCCCAGTGGATCTATTGGGTCTAGGGGAGTAAGTGGATGGATGGCGAATAATATATCTATTATCATTATCATGTTCAAACTCCTCATCGTTTCTCATCAAAGGTTCATAGTAATTGTGAACCGGAAACTGACCCATAGAGGGCCGACGCTTAGCCTGAGGCCTAGTTGTATAGTGGTCATTATAAGAGTTTCTAGGCTTAGGGCGAACTGATTTACCACTAACATGCCAGTTATTATTCCTCACAGGAGTGGCAGAATTAGTGGGTCTAACCAGACATGCTGGAACTGGGGCAGAATTGGCTCCCTCCTTAGATTGAAAGGAAGAACCTTTTCCTCCATCCAAATCGGCCTCAACCTTCTAAATCTGCCATTTAAAAATTCTATTGTTCTTGAAATCATCAAAATCCCTAATATACTTTTTCTTCTTTTTACTCCTCTGATCAGATTCTTCTTTTTCCAAAACTTTTTTTTAAATTGTCTGATTTAGAATTATATTCATTCGACTCTTTAAAAGAAATAAGTTTAGATTTCAACTCCCCTATTTCATCATCTATTTTCTTGAGTTTATCCCTTTTTTCTCTATCAAAATGGAGAGCAACTTAAGCCCTACCCCATTGAAGTAATTCAACCAACCTAAAAGGTCAGCCTCATCCTCTTGGAGTGAGATCTCAAATCTCAGGCTTCTGGGCACTATTTTATCTTTCATACACTGTTCCAAAAAGACAATATCCCATTTAGAGTGTATTTCTGATATCATGAGATTCTTGAGTCTCAAAAAGAGACCATCTAGGTCTGAACTAGTTTGTAAATCACCCAGACAAAATGCACTGCCAAAGTCATGAACTCTAGTGCTCCTAAAATCAAAAATATCCATAACTTTAAATGAGTGATCAGCTGCAAATCAATAAATAGATCAAATGAACAGTATTAAAATTTAAATACAGATCTGCGCTACACATCAAACATACGATATTATAAAGGTGATAATAGTCCGTTAGATCACATAATAATCAGCTGCCAGCATAGTCCTGATTGATCTTTCAAAGACAGAGTAACAAATAATCCAATATGCGGCGCTTGGGACCAGGTGCTGTCTCAAATAAGAAGTGGAGATAGGAGATAGACCCCAGTCAGCTTTTCGTGTGAGAAGAGGGCACACCACACCACGTGAATAGCCAATCCCCTTACCAGAACATCTCAGAAGTAGCGCCTGATATGATAATAAGAACCAGGGTCAGCATCCACCAATCGCCAGTCATAAGATGATAAGGATCTCCTTAAGCCTGCACTCTCGGTATCTCTACCTCCAGGGTAATGTCTTCTTCACTTCACAACACCCGATCGTCTCCCCACATAACTTCACATTCATAGGGATAAATTGAATAAACTAGCATAGTGAAGCCCGCTCAAACAGTCAATTAAAAAACAGTTTATTGCAGGTACTCACATTACACTTCAAGGATAAAAGCATTGATAGACACATAGAAAACAACCGCGGTAAATCAGGGGCGTGCTTCTGCGTGACCAGCATCCACTGACGCGTTTCATCCAATAGGATGTCTTCAGAGGCGTGCCTGTCAGCCTCAAGCACGCTCTAATGTATACCCCATACCGGAAGTGGCGTCTGAGACGCAAAACGTCAGATCCGCGGTCCATCCACAGAAAGTGTAGAACCGAAGACATCAGACGTCACTTTACATTGTAGAAAAGTGTCATTTCTTCAGTGTTGTCACATGAACATATATAATAAAATATTTACAAAAATGTGAGGGGTGTACTCAATTTTGTGATATACTGTATATGTAACTTCATTTCTGAACTTATTTGTTTTGCCTTCTGTGTATGTATGGATTGCATGAGTTGTTACCGACATGTGGTGAAAATTTCTTGTCAATAGCACCTTTACCAATATATTTACCTAGAAAAATGGTGACGTGTTCAATACCTATTTTACCCGCTGTATATACAGTTGTGCTTACAAGTTTACAGAATTTATGATTTCTTGGCCATTTTTCAGAGAATATGAGTGATAACACAAAAACATTTCTTTCACTGTGAATGCACAGGCATGGGTACCTCCTTAGTACCCAGCTTGCTGCAGGAGGCGCTTAGAGGAGGGAGAAGCTGACAGTGCTGGTTAGGGAATGCCAGAAGAGGGGGAAAGTGCCCCTTCTGGGCAATATCACTGTTAAGAAAAGCGTAGCCTTTAGTATCACTTTAAAACAAGCCATCATTGACATCTGTAGTCCCAGACACTCTGGCGTAATTCATCCTCAAAGTTTCCAGATATTTTCAATTATCTCAGCTGTAAGTTGGCAGCACAGGTACATTATATTGGTGGAGGCGCACTATATTAGTACAGGTGCATTATATTGGTACAAGTGTAACATGGTGGCATAGGTACATCAGATTGCCTTTCCGGAGTATAGTAAACCCAGATTAAAAACAATAGAAAAATGAAATACATTTTCTGGATTTCTTTTATCAGAAAAAGAATGGTGTTAAGGACAGTTTATAACAGTATGAACTGTGACGAGGAATAATTTGTCTCTATGGATTTAGATTGTCAAAATGAGATCGCTTTATTCAAAACATTGCTTAGATTTCTGAGAGAATCCCAGCCTTCCAGCTAAAAATCAATAGGCTCTACTCTTTAGTAAATTACTTCATTTGCAGAAAACAAGACTGAGGTTGCATGCAGTGTTTTCCACAGAACAAACACATGATATCCAACCAAAATAAAATCCTTATGACCATGACTTACATAGTTATTATTGTTATTATTATACAGGATTTATATAGCGCCAACAGTTTGCCCAGCACTTTACAAAATGAAGGCAGACAGTACAGTTACATCACAATTTGGTACAAGAAGAATCAGAGGGCCCTGCCCCTTAGAGCTTACAATCTAAGAGGGAGGGTCAATTGATAAAAATTGGTAATAGCTGTGGGGGATGAGCTGATGTAGAAAGTAAGACAGTGTATTAGATAGAAGCAGGAGAGGCTTCTTTAAAGAGAAAGGTTTTCAGGGATCATCTAAAGATGGATAGATTAGGAGACAGTCGGACAGATTGGGGTAGGGAGTTCCAAAGGATGGGAGAATCCCTGGAGAAATCCTGGAGGCGAGCATGGGAGGAGGTGACAAGGGAGCTAGAGAGCAGGAAGTCTTGGGAGGACTGAAGAGGGCGGCTTGGTTGGTATTTTGAGACCAGGTTAGAGATGTAGCTAGGGGCAGAGTTGTGGTTGGCTTTGTAAATTATTGTTAGTACTTTGACTTTTATTCGTTGGGTGAGTGGAAGCCAGTGGAGGGATTGGCAGAGAGGGATGGAGGACACTGAGTGGTTGGTAAGGTAGATAAGTCTTGCAGCAGAATTCATTATGGACTGAAGGGGGGATAATGTATGCAAAGGTAATCCAATGAGGAGAGAGTTGCAGTAGTCGAGGCGAGAGATAACCAGAGAGTGAATTAGAAGCTTGGTGGTGTCATTGGTTAAAAAGGGGCGTATTCTAGCGATGTTGCGTAGGCTAAGGCAGCGTGATTTGGACAGGGATTGGATGTGGTCCTGAAAGGACAGTTCAGAATCTAGGGTTACCCCTAGCACCCTGGCATGTGGGGAAGCACTAATAGTTGTGCCATTGATCTTAACAGAGAAGTCAGGGGAAGGGGCACGTGGGGGAGGAAATATTATGAGCTCAGTTTTAGATAGATTCAGTTTGAGGAAGTGCTGTGACATCCAGGCTGATATGTCTGTTAGTAAGGCAGTGATCTGTGAGGAGACTGATGGGGTGAGCTGAAGGGTAGAGAGATAGATTTGGGTGTCATTGGGACATAAATGATAGCAGAAGCCATGGGAGGTTATCAGTACAGAATAATAACCGTTGTTAGTTACTTTAGATATTTTGAATAGATAACAACACCTCGATTATTAGTAGTCCCCAAACCCAAAGGAATAAGGACACCCCCTCCCAAAAAAAGAAAATGACATACTGTATATACAAAACTACTAGTCATGGAATTTTAACCACTGTGTACAGGGGCAATTTTTTTCTTTTTTTTTTTGCACATGTTAAAATGAGCATTTTTTTGCTGTAAAATACCTTAAATCCTCAATTATATATTTTCCAAAATCAGAGGCCCTGTAGAGTAAAATGATGGTAATTTCAATGTTGCATATTGCAAGATATTTGTGCAACTTTTTATCCTTGGTTACAGCACACTGAAAAATACATCAAATTCCTAAAAGAAAAAACAAATAGGACTTTCAAGGTACCATACCAAAAGGAATTATATGAAAACATTCTTTTTATTTTACAAACATTAAAAAAGGTTTAAAATGCAAACCCTAATACACAAGTATCAATAGTGAACACTGCAGTTACATATTTGCTAGTAATTGATAACTATGCCCCCCCCCCCCCAATGAACATAGGGGGCTTCTCATGTAGATATCACTAACACATTTCAGAGGACAATGCCCACTTCCTCAGGGAGAACTGGCATACGTTTCTAAGGTTACAAACAGGTGAGCATCATACAGAATCATACACATTAAATAGATAACATCATTTATACGTGTACATACACTACCTGCTGTAAATGCTTAGATTGTATATACACTATATTGTCAAAAGTGTTGGGACTTCTGCTTTTACATGCACATGAATTTTAATGGGGTCTTAGTCCGTAGGGTTCAGTATTGAGTTGGCCCACCCTTTGCAGCTATAACAGCTTCAACTCTTCTGGGAAGGCTGTCCACAAGGTTTAGGAGTGAGTCTATGGGAATGTTTGACCATTCTTCCAGAAGCGCTTTTGTGAGGTCAGACACTGATATTGGACAAGAAGGTCTGGCTTGCAGTTTCTGTTCTAATTCATCCCAAAGGTGTTCTATCCGGTTGAGGTCAGAACTCAACTGTGCAGGCCAGTCAAGTTCCTCCACCCCGAACTCACTCATCCATGTCTTTATGGACCTTGCTTTGTGCACTGGTCCAAATCATTTGGTGGAGGGGGGATTATGGTGTGGGGTTGTTTTTCAAGGGTTGGGCTTGGCCCCTTAGTTCCAGTGAAGGGAACTCTTAAGGCATCAGCATACCAAGACATTTTGGACAATTTCATGCTCCCAACTTTGTGGGAAGAGTTTGGGGATGCACAAAGCAAGGTTCATAAAGACATGGATGAGTCCTGACCTCAATCCAATAGAATATCTTTGGGATAAATTAGAGCAAAGACTGCAAGCCAGGCCTTCTCATCCAATATGATTGCCTGACCACACAAATGCACTTCTGGAAGAATGGTCAAACATTCCCATAGACACACTCCTAAACCTTGTGGACAGCCTTCCCAGAAGAGCTGAAGCTGTTATAGCTGCAAAGGGTGAGCCAACTCAATACTGAACCCTACGGACTAAGACTGGAATGCCATTTAAGCTCATGTGTGTGTAAAGGCAGGCGTCCCAATACCTTTTACAATATAGTGTATCTTGACCCCAAATTCAAGGAACCATGACACTGGGGCTGTCGGGCTGTAGCGGTAAATCCCTGCTAGTTTCAGTGGGGATTTAGCACTGTTATAGCGGCGCTACGGTGCCGCTATGCAGGCGGGTGCGCAGCACTTTTAACCCCCCACAAGGGGTTAAAACGGGGTTAAAAGTGCCGGCGCGCCGCGATACCAAGGCGGTGTGCAGCCGCTTCGGAAGCACTGCCCATTGTTTTCAATGGGCAGGGGCGGTGGAGGAGCGGTGTATCACCGCTCACCGCACCACCCCAAAGATGCTACTTGCAGGACTTTTTGTAACGTCCTCCAAGCGCACCGCCCCAATGTGAAAGCACTCCGGCTTTCACATTGGAGTGGGTGGGGAGGGATTTTTGAGGCACTTTACAGGCGCTATTTTAGCTAAATAGCGCCTGTAAAGCGCCTCAGTGTGAAAGGGGTCTTACTGATAACAGTGCTGCAAAGAACACAGGAAATTATCATCTCACTGGATTTCTGACCGAATCAACAGATTGTTTTTTCTTGTAATAGAACAAATATAAAAAAAAACACTTTCAATATAATGGAGCAAATAAAGTTTCTTCTAAAGGCTGTAAGGCCTCATACACACGGGTGTATGAAAAAAAAAATTAGCAAAACGTCAGGCCCGACGTCAGGGAAAAAACATTTTTTTCGGCGTTTTGCATCGGCGTTAGTGAACGTTAATGAGCGTTAGCGAGTGTCGGCGTCAATAGGCGTTTTTTAAAAAAAAAAACATTCCTCTGCTATCTTTTAACCTGAAAACGCCGGTGTCAAACTTAACTCCGGTACGGCGTTAGTGAGCGTTTTGCCGGTTTAGCGTCAAAAACGCCAAAACGCTACAGCTTGGAACGCGCTGGTCCCGTGTTCTATTTAAAGCTCACTAACGCTGATGCCCTCTACTGCTCAAAAACGTCAGCGTTTTTAGGGGGCCATTGAATAACATGGAGAGCTGCAAAAAACGCCCAAAAACGTGGCGTCAAAAAACGCCCGTGTGTATGAGGCCTAAAACCTGAAATCTGACATAAGAA
Source organism: Glandirana rugosa (assembly GCA_018402905.1). Taxonomy (NCBI): domain Eukaryota; kingdom Metazoa; phylum Chordata; class Amphibia; order Anura; family Ranidae; genus Glandirana; species Glandirana rugosa. Next base: position 2,903,844 of record BLSH010404920.1, read on the forward strand.
AATATTTTTTAATTACAAGAGCCATGTGTATTCTTACTAGAATCTTGGTGTGCATTTTATATTTCTTCCAGATCCTTGCAGTAATGCAGCATGAAACTCTTCCATTGTGCATGAACTTCCTGTAATAAAGACCAGTCATTGCTGCTCTCTCTGCTTGTGCAGGGTGACTGGTCTTGTCTCCGCCCCTTCTGTAGTTTTCTGCAGACAGCCTGTAGTGGGTGGGGCATGTTGGGTCCCTCCCACAGTCTATGTACAGCACAGTAATTATATCATTGCTATTTTTAGTTAGATTTGTTGCACACAAAGTAAATTTATATCCTTTTTGGTTAGTGTGGAATATATTTCAAGATTTGTGCTTGGAATTCAGCTTTTATTTTACCATATGTGGGCTGTCCTTAGTTTGGTAGGGATTAGTGTTGAGCGAACCCGGACTGTAACGTTCGGGTCCGTACCGAACTTTAGGGTGTCCGTGGCACGGACCCGGACCCGGACATTTCAAAAATCGTTCGGGTTTGTTTAGAACTTTATATAAGGTGTGATTGGTTTTTCCTATATTTAAATGAAACACACGTTGTTTAGATTGATTTTTATCGTTACTATATTAATGACACGACATGTATCTGACACCCTCCCTGGGTTGTACGGGGTGGGTGATGTCCGACAGACGTCTTTTGATGTCTTCCCCGCCTCTGTTCTGGTCAGTGGGACGTGTTCGTCTCTCTCGTCGTTACTGACCAGAAATAATGTCCTTCAAGTACGTGTTACCTTCTCAAAGTACGACGTAATGACGTTCCTAGACCTTCTTTATAT
>BLSH010404920.1:2917992-2932210 GCA_018402905.1 Glandirana rugosa
TCATGGATATGCGCTTTTGACAAAAATCGTACAACAATCGAACCGTGTGTACAAGGCTTTACACTATATGCAGGGCTGGTGCTAGGATTTTTGACACCCTAGACAAAACCTCATTTTGCCGCCCTCCTTGGCTCCTCCTCTGACTCCACCCTCTTTTCCCTGCCCATGTATACGATGGAGGTGGCGGAGGTGGAGATTTTTGCAGCTCCTCTACCTATTTCTTTAGCCGTGATGAACAGTCCTGCACCTGTGCCTCTGGACCCGGTCTAAAGACAAATAATGGCGGCACCGGCTCACTTCCTCATGCCAGCCGTGGACAGGCTACGGTAATATATGGACAGGCTGGGGTAGTATATAGACAGGCTGGGGTAGTATATGGACAGGCTGGGGTAGTATATAGACAGGCTGGGGTAGTATATGGACAGGCTGGGGTAGTATATGGACAGGCTGGGGTAGTATATCCACTTCACCCCCAGAAGAATTTCCCAGTTTAGGACCAGAGCACTTTTTGTGATTCGGCACTGCGTCACTTTAACTGACAATTGCGCGGTCGTGCGACGTTGTACCCAAACGAAATTTGCGTCCTTTTTTCCCACAAATAGAGCTTTCTTTTGGTGGTATTTGATCCCCTCTGCATCATTTCTGATCGCCGTTATAAACAAAAGAAGAGCGACCATTTTTCAAAAAAACCCACATTTCTTACTTTTTGCTAAAATACAAATCCAAAAAAAAAATATAAAAAAACTTTTTTTTCACCGGTTTTGGCCGATTTATATTCTTCCTCATATTTGTGATTAAAAAAAAATCGCAATTGGCGTTTATTGATTGGTTTGCGCAAAAGTGGCCGCGTTTATGGATGGCGAGAATTCATTTCTGGGGTTTTTATTTTTTTTTATTTTTTACTAGTAATGGCGGCGATCTGCATTTTTTTGCGGTACTGCGATATTGCAGCGGACATATCGGACATTTTTGACACTTTTTTGGGACCAATGACATTTATACAGCGATCAGAAATTTAAATGTCCACTGATTACTGTGTAAATGTCATTGGCAGTGAAGGGGTTAACCTGCAGAGGGAGATCTAGGGGTTAACTATGTTCCCTGGGTGTGTTCTAACTGTGGGGGGGCTGGGCTACCATGGGCATGAGAGATCTAACTGATCCCAGTGACAGGGATCAGTAGATCAACCGTGCCCGCACAGTCAGAATGGGGAACCGCCGTGTTCACATCATCGGTTCCCCGTTCCTTGCAAGTGGCCGCTCATCGCGGCTCACCAGCAGACATCAGGTCCGCCCGAGCCGCGGGCACACTCCTCAGGAGTGCGGCAGGCGTGCGAGCGCGCCCCCTAGCGGCCATTCGCAGATCGCCGTCTTTTTACGGCGATTCGCGGCCAGCTTCCACACTACCGCCGTAAATAGACGGTAGGCAGTGTGGAACTGGATATAGACAGGCTGGGGTAGTATATGGGCAGGGGCTGGGCACCCTGGGTGGAAGTGTGCCCTAGGCGGCCATCTACTCCGCCTAGAAGTAGAGCCGGCCCTGACTACATGGTTTTGGTAAATCTGAAGACAAAAATTTGCAGAAAATCTAATAGTGTGTATGGGGTCTAACTTGTTACCTGTAGCTGATCTGTTACTTCTCTGTTTCACACTAAGAGAGAGAGAGGGACTCCAGCAGCCTGGCTCGCGGCTGTCTGTCAGAGAAAGCAGAGACAATGTGGGTGTCAAACAGTCCCACACTCACTGTCCTGACTCTTTTGGTTGGTTTGAAGAGGAAGTGTACTGTACTCACCACTGTCACCAGGAGGGCTGCTGGGTCAGCCAGAGCAGGGAGGCAGGCAGGAATCAGGAGGATCCATCCATCCAGAGTGTCTGCTCCGGTCAGGTGCTGGCTGGCGGTGGTGTGGCGGGAAAATACAGTAACCTCATTTGAGGGCGGATGGGCTGAGCAGTGGCGCTAGCTGGCAGCAGGAGGGAGTGCTCGTCCAACTCGTCTCAGGGTCAGGATCGGATCTTCTCACTCACCGCTCTGGGATTTCCGTAATTGCACATGCACAGCTCTGACCGGAGCCAATGGCCACCATTTTTACTGACACTTTTCGTCTGCTACGGACTTTTACGGACGCCAAAAAAAACTGCCCTGTTTTTACTGGCTGTCCGTAAATTTACGAACGGTTGGCAACACTGGCATTGGTGTGAATCCAGCCTTAGAATCCTGCAAGTGCAGCAGCTGATTGATATTTATAAAATCACTCTCATTTCCATTCACTTTCCATATGGACACAGACAAGCAGATATTTCTTCAGAATAGCAACAAGGTTTGTTAAACCCCACATTGGTTTTCTGAGGAATAGGTAGCATTCATAGCCGCAGGCCCCAATTCCTAGGACCTTTTTCCAGCTCTTATGTATTCCTGTGCACTCCAACCAGCATCCTGTCTTCCAGCTCCTGTGAATTCCTGTGCATTCCAACCAGCACCCGGTCTTCCAGCTCTTATGTATTCCTGTGCATTCCAACCAGCACCCGGTCTTCCAGCTCCTGTGTATTCCTGTGCATTCCAACCAGTATCCTGTCTTCCAGCTCCTGTGTATTCCTGTGCATTCCAACCAGCACCCAGTCTTTCAGCTCCTTTGTATTCCTGTGCATTCCAACCAGCATCCTGTCTTCCAGCTCCTGTGTATTTCTGTGCATTCCAACCAGCACCCTGTCTTCCAGCTCCTGTGTATTCATGTGCATTCCAACCAGTAACCTGTCTTCCAGCTCCTGTGTATTCCTGTGCATTCCAACCAGCACCCTGTCTTCCAGCTCCTGTGTATTCCTGAGCATTCCAACCAGCATCCTGTCTTCCAGCTCCTGTGTATTCCTGTGCATTCCAACCAGCACCCTGTCTTCCAGCTCCTGTGTATTCCTGTGCATTCCAACCAGTATCCTGTCTTCCAGCTCCTGTGTATTCATGTGCATTCCAACCAGTATCCTGTCTTCCAGCTCCTGTGTATTCCTGTGCCCTCCACCAGTATTCTGTCTTCCAGCACCTGTGTTTTCCTGTGCACTCCAACCAGTATTCTGTCTTCCAGCACCTGTGTTTTCCTGTGCACTCCAACCAGCATCTTGTCTTTCAGCTCTTGAGTATTCCTGTGCACTCCAACCAGTATCCTGTCTCGAGCTCCTGTGTATTCGTGTGCAAGCCAACAAGCATCCGGTCTTTCAGCTCTTGAGTGTTCCTGTACACTCCAACCAGCACCCGGTCTTCTGGCACCCGTAACTACCTCCTGTAATTTTACTGCCAATTGATCACAATAGTTAGCATTATAGCACACCGATTTACGCCCCTGAACATGATTTGACAACATTTGGGCCTGAAGATGGACCTATAAGACCCCAAAGCCCTACCTTGTGGAGGGACAAGTGGTGTGTCCCACTCTACACCATACCTGGAAGTTCCAGTAATTTTACAGAGAGGCAGTGGGGGTCACTACAGCCTTAAAGGTGTCCACTACAAGGTGGAAGGTTGTTTTTTATTTTCCTGAAAGGTTTGCTTTAATAAATTTAGTGCTTACCAGGTAGGGTTGCCACCTCATCCCTTTAAACCTGAACACATATTAATTAGACAAGATCTGTGGCTGATTAAGGTATTAATTAAACTCACTTGGTGCCTTATCTGCATTAACTTAGCCTCAGAACCTGTGTAATTTATATGTGTTTGGGTTTAAAGGGATGAGGTGGCAACCCTATTACCAGGCCCTGTAAGGGCCCGCTATTTTGGTCCCAAGGTTCTTTTTGTAGTTAGTGTACTAGCAGCCAGGCACACAGTTGCAGTCACTCTCCTGGTTTATTAAGCAGTCTACGGGTATTCTTGTTTATCTGGTGTTTTATTAAACTTGAACTTAGATAGGTGAAGGGAAACTCTGCTATACTTCTGGAGGATAAAGTAACACTTTGAGGAAACTTCCCACTTCCTCAAACTTTCTAGCACAGGCCTTGCAGCAGCAAATGATGAGCTATACAGGGACACCATAAGGAAAGTCCACTTTTATGCACAGGCTGACATTATTTTCAGAGGGATAGCAGAAGCACACAGTCACTAGGATATCTGTCTCTCTCTCTCGCTCTGTCTCATGTGGTCTCTTCAGGCCAGATCCCTTGGTCAGCTCTAGCAACATTCAGTAGATTAGGCCCCCCCAGCTCTGCCACAGCTGGGACTTTGATGAGCAAATGAAGAAGCACAGCAGCACTACCCAGAAGGTAGCAGCCCTTCAGGCTAGTAAATTCTCCTCCTGGATAAGAACTCCTCTACTCTAGGCCTCAAAGTATTTATGCACGCTCCCAGCCACCTACTGGGCACCCTCCTCCAGGGATTGGCTGGGACCACATAAATATTAAAACTGTAGATTTGACTCTCCCAGCCCACTACTTTCTAGAACTCTCCAGAAAACAGAGGGGGCAGTCAAGCCCACAACCTGTGAATATATGCAAAAAGGTACCTACCCTTGAAACACATCAGCCATTGGATGTGTCTTTCTTACGCTTGGATTGGCGCAGTGGACCAGAGTGTGTAGGTCACTGTGGATATCAATGGGCCTGATATCATGTGCTGTTTGTGAGTGAGACATCTGTTTCATTTCTTCAATAAAAAGAGTTTTTTGGGTAATGTGCAAAGTTGGTGCGCCATCTGTTTTGTTTTTTTTCAGAGAAACTCAGAGCAGATCAAAGCAATCACATGCTGTTGCACTGATTGCAGAAAAGCTAAAGAACTAAAATTACCTAACTTAATTAGCACCTAATTAGGAGGGTGCTACATAAACAACAAGATCACCTGCATTTCTTTACCTGAAAAAGTAATCCAGGGTCATTAACATAAGTCATGTGAATAGCTTGTGGCAGTAACCGGTGCCTGACTGCATTTCTCTGGTGTTCACAAGACAACTGGACTATATAAGTAATTATAATAACTCCCTTCTCTTCCTGATCAATAGGTATTAAAATACAATTCAGGACGAAGGAAGCGGACGGGTTGCTGGCGTGTGCTGTGTCAGCGGGAACTCAGGAAGAATACGTTGTGCTCCAAATAAGACGAGGGCGCCTTTACTTCCTTTTTGATCCACAGGTAAGAGTCAATGAAGAAACCAGTGAAAAAGATCTCTATCAAGCCTCCCAAAGGCATCTGGTACATTTAATGGTCTCAGATGATGAGGCATTCGCTGTTTCCATTTTTCCTATTGATCCAGGTTAATGGGTTCTTTAAAACCTTTGAAGATTGGAGTTCTTTGGGAAGGAACTATTGAAACACCTGAGGCAGTTTCCAATTTAATTAGTTATCTATTTACTACAAGCTCACATTTTAAGGATAACACAGGCAAGTGTGGAAATATGTTGACCTTGATAATGACGTTGTATTTCATCAGGGCTTGTGGTTTCCTATATGTTTTCGTCAGGTTTTTTTTTTTTTGTTTAATCCAAAAGCAACATTTAATTAAACCCTTATAAATAAGGAAGAACAAGATATAAATGTATCCATACACAAGCAGGGACTGTTATGTCAAAAGCTGACCAAGTATGGACAGGAAGGGGCAACGAAGGATGAGTGACAACCAATGAAGGTTATGATTGGACAGGTTGGAAATAGGGTTGCCACATCATCGCTTTAATCCAGGACACATATAAACTACAAAGGTTCTGAGGCTAATTTAATGCAGATAAGGCACCAAGTGAGTTTAATTACCACTTTAATCAGCCACAGAACCTGTGTAATTAATGTGTCCTGGATTAAAGGGATGATGTGGCAACCCTAGTTGGAAAATCACTTTGAAATGCTTCCTTTTCTTTTTAAAGAAGACTAAAAATGTGCTTTGTAAAAGTGACTGTATTATCACGTAAGGCCCCTTCACAAACTTTTGATAATCCACGCTTTAACCTGAGCTGCCTTAAGGTGGTCTATTTATTAGGAATGGGCTGCCAAAGCATCTCAACAAAACAAAAACCCAACCTGCACTTTTTTTTAAAGCATTACACTAAGGCTGGCTTCACACTGGGGCGGTGGGGGCGGAAGCGTTAAAGCACCGCTAGTTTTAGCTGCGCTTTACAGCTGTTAAAGCAGTGCTTTTGCTAAGAAGGGGTTAACAAGGGGTTAAAAGAGCCCTGGCGGTGTTCAGCCGCTTCAGAAGCGCTGCCCATTCATTTCAGTGGAAGGGGGCGGTGGAAGAGCGGTGTATGCACCGCTCCCGCACCGTCTCAAAAATGCTGCTTGCAGGACTTTTTTCCTGTCCTGCAATCTTGGGGGGAGTTTTTTCTTTTTTAGCGATAAGCGCCCGAAAAATGTCCCAGTGTGAAAGGGGTCTAAAAAGTATGGTGCTGCACTTTAACATGGGTCTACTGGCAGTTGTGTTGGGTGCCATTATAAATAATTGTTCCATCCCACAGCTCAAAAGTCTAACAGTGCCCTATGACCAAGTTTACACTTATGGCGGTGTAAAAACGTGCTGTTGAGCCCATTTTGTACACCCCCCCAAAAGCTCTGCATTAAAGCAGAGCCAAATTCCCCGCAACTTTCCTTCCTGCAACGGTCTAACATTACCCGCCGGCACTGACATCTCCTATCCTACTTCTTCCGGGTGCTAGGCTGCAACCATTCTCATTGGCCAGCACTGGATTATGTCACCCTGCCACACAGGCTCTGTGCCGTAATGAAAACTGTGCTGCACTTGTGCAGTTGGGTGTATATTCCAAAAAAGATTGCAAGCAAGCTGGTAGCTTTATTTTTCTGCAGAAGAGACATTGCAATTTTTAAAAGCGGGACTTTAGCCCGGATTCACACTTGTGCGATGTCAGACATTGCATGTGATTCGCACCCGCACCGCAGGTGCCGATCACATGCAATGTCTGAGCAATGCGAGTTTAGCCATACAGTTGTATGACTGAACTCGCATTGGATTCACACAGAAAAAAATGCAGGGACTTGTTTCTCCCCGCACTGGAATTGGATCACATGGGTGTTCTCACCTATGCGATCCAATTCCTATACGAATCCACAGTTTGCACTGCGATCTGTGAACCGATCTGGGGGTGTCATTAACATTGTATTGACACCCACAGCGGTTCGCAGAAGGGAGTGTGATCTGCCTGTGGGAGAGATGCGATGTGGGAACCGGCGCTGGAATCGCGCTGGTTCCCACATTGCACCAGTGTGAACCTGGGCTTATAGTGGTTCTAAAGCCTCAAGGTTTTTTTTACCTTAATGCATTCTATGCATTAAGGTAAAAAACCTTCTGTGCTGCTGTATCCCCCCCCCCCCCCCCCAGCTAGGGTTGTCACATCATCGCTTTAATTCAGGACACATATTAATTACACAGGTTCTGCGGCTGATTAAGGTGGTAATTAAATTCACTTGGTGCCTTACCTGCATTAAATTGGCTGCAGAACCTGTGTAATTCATATGTGTCCTGGGTTAAACGGATGAAGTGGCAAATCTAATTGGCTCTCACTGCTGTCAATCAAATGCTGTGACAAGGAAGCTGGGACGGGGCCAAGTCACCCGGGCTGTGTCAATACACGCACACTGGGCGGCTCAGGTGCCCTCAGGGAAAACCACTTTCTAAAGGGCACTCGCTAAAGAGGAGAAGTCTGTAGCGCAAGCCGGGGACCCTAAAAAAAGGAGGATCAGGGCTGCTCTGTGCAAAACCATTGCACAGATCAGATAAGTGTGACATGTTTGCGTCTGTCCTGCGCCGGATCATGTACCTAGTATGGGATACGGCACTTCTGGGTAGGGGACACGTGCCACAGGCACCGCGGCCATGCTGTGATTTGACACAGCACAAGCCGATGGGCAAGTGCCGACCAATGGATGTCCACCAGCACCCACTGATCGGTGAAAAAACACACAGAACAGAGCTCTGCCTATGTAAACAAGCCAGAGCTCTGTTCTGTCACCAGGGATGTGCTGGATTTTGTTTCCTTGTAAAGCAGGGAATAAAATCCACCACATCCATAAGGCTCCATTCACACCTGGGTGCTCTGAATCGTGGGCAAAAACATCCAAACAAAATTGTGCAAACAAAAGAACTTCTTTTGGATGACACGCTTCCAGCCATTTTGTTTGTGCAATTTTGCTGCGAATTGTCACGTGACAATCGTGGCAAAATCACACCGCATTCAGTGGGTCATTGAGAAATAATGGTATCGCAAACGCATTATGGCGCAATTCTGAATGCCCAGGTGTGAATGGAGCCTTAGTAAAAACAGCTCATAGTAAACACAAAAACACTGGTTAGGCACACATTTAACCCTTTGATCGCCCTATATGTTTAACCCCTTCCCAGTCGGTGTCATTAGTACAGTGACAGTCACATATTTTCAGCACTGATCACTGAATTAGTGCCACTGGTTCCCACAAAGTGTCAAAAGTGTCAGTTAGTGTCCGATTGTCCGCCGCAGTATTGCAGTCTCGCTATAAGTCGCTGATCGCCGCCATTACTAGTATAAAAAATACATTTTAAAAAGTTCCAGTATATATTCCATAGTTTGTATACGCTATAACTTTTATGAAAACCAATCAATATACACTTGGGATTTTTTTACCAAAAATATGTAGCAGAATGCATATTGACCTAAACTGACGAAGAAATGTTACATTTTTTTAAATTGGATATGTTCTATAGCAGAAAGTAAAAAATATTGTTTTTTTTTTTTTTTTTTAATTGTCTGTCTTTTTTGTTTATAAAAATAAAAAACCCAGAGGTGATCAAGTGCCACCATAAGAAAGCTCTATTTGTGGGAAAATAAGGATATAAATGTAATTTATGTACAGCATTGCATGGCCGCGCAATTGTCAGAAGTAACGCATCGCCAAAAAGCTAAAAAATTACCTGGTAATGAAGGAGAATAAATCTTCCAGATGTCAAGTGGTTAAAGTGATTGTAAGATCTCAAAAAATGTTTTTAATAAAATAACAAACATGTCATACTTACTTATTCTGTGCAATGGTTTTGCACAAAGCAGCCCAGATTCTCCTCTTTTGGGATCCCCTGCTGGTGCTCCTGGCTCCAACCTCTGCTTGTGCATGCTTGCTCCCGAGTTGGCTCTATGTGTCAATTGATACACAGAACATGGCTTTGTCAATGGCTCCTACTGTTGTCTCTGAGCCGGTGAGGGCAGAGAGGGCCTCGGCTCTCTTTCACATTGCTGAATCGAAATGGGGCTCAGCTAAGCATAAGGTGCGTCTGGTGGTGGGGGGGGGGGGGGGCGTGCATGAAGAAGGTTTTTTACCTTAAAGTGGAACTCCACCCAAAAAGGAATGCTCTACTTGCCTCCCTTCCCCTGCCACATTTGGCACTTTTTGGGGGGGGAGGGGGTACCTGGTTTTGACAGGTACCCACTCCCAATTCCGGCTCAGATCACTGCACCAAAATGAGCCAGATGTTCTGCCCCCCTCATTTCCCCGCAGACTTCTGGGACATATCACAGGTCCCCGAAGACTATGGAACCATTCACAAGGCGCAGCGCAACTCATGCATGCGCAGTAGGAAACAGGCCTCCTTTTTTTCCTGACAGCTCACACAAGCTTTATAAATTATGGACTTTGAACAGATGTAGTCGAAGGAATACTGCAGATAGACAGGTACAACCTATGTAGGAGGAATTGTTTCATCTCTGTGTATCACCTGAAGCCAGTCACTTCACTGGGTATATGAAAGAGTTTACACCACTTTCTCTTGGAAAGCTAAGGGGCAGTAAATACAAGCAGCTGAGCTGTGGTTTTATACCCCCGCCCCCCTCCGCAGCAATGCTTTGCTTCATGCCCACAGCATGTATAACTCAAGTTGCATCACCTGTCAAACTCCCTCATTCAAATCAGTGCATCCACACTGCAATTGAGAGCTGAACTGCAACTGAGAGCTTGCCATTGTGACGCACTTCCGCAATGTAAAATCGCCATTTGGCAATTAGCGATAAAGTAAAAAAAAAACAGGCATCAGCACAAGATAGTAGAACCTCATGAATACCTGCCAGTCACTGCTATACCCCCCCTCTAAAAAGAGTTCCACCACAGATCACTCTTTAGTGCGGGGGTGGCAAACCCAATTTCATTGGGGGCTACATCAGCATTATGGTTGCCCTCAAAGGGCCAGTTGTATCTGTAAGACTAGATGTCAAGAGCCCCCCCCCCCCCCCACCATAGAAGTCAAGAGTTCCCCACCATCCCTTACATCACAGTGCACCCCCTTATCCTGTGCTGCTGCCTGCAAGAATTTGGGGGCCAGAAAGTGCAGTAGGGTCTGGAAGAGGACCAGAGGAGGGCTGGCTGTATGGAGAAGCACAGAATCTAGCTGAGGAGTTCTGTCCTCCTCTCTGCTGCCAACTGTTGAGACAAGGTGGAGGCAGAGAGAAGGGGGTGCCTGCTAGGGTTGCCACCTCATCCCTTTAAACCCGAACACATATGAATTACCCAGGTTCTGAGGCTAATTTATGCAGATAAGGCACTAAGTGAGCTTAATTACCACCTTAATCAGCCACAGAACCTGTGTAATTCATATGTGTTCCGTTTTAAAGGGATGAGGTGGCAACCCTAGTGCCTGCAGGAGAGGTGCAAGTGCCACATGAAATAGTCTGGCGGTAGGGTTGCCACTAGAGTTGAGCGAACACCTGAATGTTCGGGTTCTGCGGGTCCGAACGAACTTTGGGAAAAAGTCCGGGTTCGGCACCGTACGTTGCCCGAACATTATCCCAGACCCCGAACCCCATTGAAGTCAATGGGGACCCAAACTTTTAGGCACAAAAATGTCTGTAACAAAGTCCTGGCAAGTGCTAGAGGGCTGCAAAAGGAAGTAAAATGGGGGTAAGAGTGGGGCAAGTTCCCTACAAAAAAATAGGGATAGGGAAAATAAATTAAAATCAAATAAACTAGGAGATGATTTTTGAACAATAATGTGTCACTTACAGCTGCAGCTAGAACCTCTCCCTTTAGAACTAGGAGATGATTTTTGAACAATAATCTGTCCCTCTAAGCAGAAGCCTCTACCTAGTGCAGTCAGATCGCTCAAAGCAGCAGCATGTGAAATCTCAAATTACTCCCACAATCTGATCGTTGTGTACGATCCCACAATCTGATCGTTGTGTACGACCGTAATGATCGTTGTGTTAGGCAGGGTTTGATCTGCAATGTGTCACTCAAAGCAGCAGTATGTGAAATCTCAAATTACTCCAACAATCTGATCGTTGTGCACGATCGTAGCGATCGTTGTGTTATGCAGAGTTTGATCTGCAATCTGTCACTCAAAGCAGCAGTATGTGAAATCTCAAATTTCTGCAATCTGTCCCTCAGAGCAACAGTAGTAGTAATCTTAGGATGCAGGATCAGATGTTAAAATGTCTGCAATCTGTCCCTCACAGAAACGCCAGCAGCATCCTCTCCCTACACTAACCCAAGAGCATGTGACATGCAGCACTGTGACTCCAGCCTCATAGAGAGGCTGGTTCACATGATGCACTGGCCAATCACAGCCATGCCATTAGTAGACATGGCTGTGATGGCTTCTAAGGGCAAACCAGTGAAACGTCCGTGTTCGGGTCTGGGTCCTGTACACCCCAAAGTTCGGTACGGTCCTGAACGTTACAGTCCGGGTTCGCTCAACACTAGTTGCCACATCATCCTTTTAATCCAGGACACATATGGATTACACAGGTTCTGAGGCTGACTTAATGCAGATAAGACACCATGTGAGTTTAATTACCACCTTAATCAGCCACAGACCCTGTGTAATTAATATCTGTCCTGGATTGAAGGGATGATGTGGCAACCCTACCGCTGACATCCGCCGCTCCATAGGGCTGCTTTGAGTGTCCATTCAGGTCCGCCTGAACAACGGACAGGAGGACTTGAATGGAAAGCTCGTGTGAAAGGGCCATAAGTGTGAAAGGGGACTAAAAGAGACCTAAAAGTGTCCCTATTATTTTTGTACATTTTCAGTTATTTCTGATGCCTGTCACATGTGACTTCTTTTGGTGTTTTCGGTTGCATTTTACTATTGTTCCCACTCTGCGGCCTGTAACAACACTTCCCCGTCACCATCTTATTGTATTGCAGCGTGACTTGTCTCTTAGCTGTCAATGAACCTGTGCACACCTGACAGTTTCTGAAACAACACATTATAGGGCTTAACGAGCGAATCTTAGACATGACTACCAAACTAAGACTGAGAAATCTTCTTCACGTACCCAATGCAACATTTGGAATGTTGCATCATTTGTAACAATTTTAACGCTAACTAAGGACACTTTGATGAGACAGCATTTAATAAAATGCTCATTAATTTCATCATTAGCAAGGGTATGCCAAGAAGTAAGCCAGTTCCTTATGTCACGCCCAATTAGCATCTCATGCTCATAATCCCATTAGTATTGTTGAATTCACTAATGGAGAAACTAATAGGCATAATACCAGGGCACATTAATTGGGCATGACACCAGTTCTGGTTTTAATTATTAAACTACAATAATGAAATGCATGTTTGTAAAATATCAAATGTTTAAATAAGGCTGAAGAGGAGATAAAATGTATCAGAAATGCCGCAGTTTAGGCTGAACGTGTTTAGCTTTTAATTGGTAGCCGCAGTTTTTTTTTTTTTTTCTGCTTGCAAAGTTTTTCTCCAGTGTTATATCAGAGCTTGTTGTTCAGTGAGGGGAGACCAGTAGAGGAAGATTCTGATGCAAAAGAGTTTCTCCTATGATGCACTTTGATAGGTAACTCTACACAGTACTCCAGCACTCCTGTTTACAATTTTGCGATAAAAAGCCTAGTTACCACTGGACATCCAAGTATACATCCAGCTTATCAATGTGTAGTTCTCAACAATAATCAACGATAGATAATGGCATCAAACGACTCTTTGAAAAAATATTTTTTATTGACTAAAGTGGTGTTGTTAGGAACTAGAATACCTGCTGGGGCTCTGCAGTGCACAGACCTGAAGGGTGCAGTTCCAGTGTCCACCAGTGGGTGACTACTAGCAGTCAGCAGGTCCAAGGAGCTAAAGCAGAACTTAAAGCGGAGTTCCACCCTTTTAAAAGTCAGCAGCTACAAAAAGTGTAGCTGCTGACTTTTACATTTCAGACACTCACCTGTCCCAGGGTCCAATGATGTGGCCGCCCACTGCCTTGCTCTTCTCCCCCTCCTCTGTGCGGCTGTGGCTGCCCGGCTTTGGCTTCAACGCACCCACGCTGCAGGGATGTGAATGGCTCGGCAATCTTCTGGGACCTGTAACGTGTCCCAGAAGATCGCCAGGAGGGAGGGGGGACAGGTGAACTTCCTTCCGGTTCCGTGGGACCAGGGGAGGAAGTGGGAGCTGGGACACTGTGAAATCAGGGTCTCCACCCCAAAAAAATGACATGCCAATTGTGGCATGTCAGGGAGTCACCTGCACTTAAAGTGGAAGTTCCACTTTTGGGTGGAACTCCGCTTTGAATGATACTAAAGGCTATTTTTTTTTTTTGCTTAAAAATAACAAACATGTTATACTTACCTGCTCTGTGCAGTGTTTTTGCACAGAGTAGCCCAGGTCCTCCTCATCTCAGGTCCCTTTTCGTTGCTCCTGGCCCCTCTCTCCTGCTGAGTGCCCCCACAGCAAGCAGCTTGCTATGGGGGCACCCAAGCCGAGCTGCAGCTCCATGTGTGCATTCATGGCTAGGCCCCACCCCCTCTCTCTCCTCATTGACTCACTGACTTTGATTGACAGCAGCTGGAGCCAATGGTGCTCCACTGCTGTCTCAGCCAATGAGAAGGGAGAGTCCTGGGCAGCAGCGTCTTTCCTGCAACATCATTGGATAGAGATGGGGCTCAGATAAGTATTAGGGGGGCTGAGGGATCTGCTACACACAGAAGGCCTTTTATCTTAATGCATAGAATGTATTAAGATAAAAAGCCTTCTGCCTTTACAACCACTTTAAAGTTCACCTTTCATAACATGTTACATGCTACACCCAAATTGGGGATGCAACATGTTAACATGTAACATGTTATGAATGCACTGGCCCCCCACACCTCCCCGATCTTCTTCACCCACTCCTCGCCGAGTTGCCGGCTGTGTCTCTCTGAGGGAGGGTGTCTGCACTGGGGGGGGGGGTTTACACTGGGGGGCGCTATGGGAGAGGAGAGGGGTCTCTACACTGGGAAGGTGCTATGGGAGGGGAGAGGGGGTCTACACAGGGGGGTGTCTCCACTGAGGGGG
>BLSH010404920.1:2939286-2949317 GCA_018402905.1 Glandirana rugosa
GCTGCCGCCCGCGCTATGTCTCGGTAACACTCGCGCGCGCGAGTGACACAAGCCCCCCCCGGTCCCTCGCCCACGCCGCCGAAGCTAACGGCGGCCGGTGGGCGCTACGGGGGGGGCCTCGCTTACTTTCCTCCAGGCACATTCATTTGTGCCTGGAGGCGAGACACACTCCCCCTTCCCGACACTAGTGTCGGAAGAGCATGTACTTCCGACACTGGTGAAGGAAAGGGGTCGATCCGTTCGGGGGGGTGTTAATCTTGTGCGGGTCCCTTGTATGAATTGGGAATCGCGCGGGGGACGTCCAATTGGGGAAGTGACGGTTACCGTAAATGTGTCATTAGTCACGTAAAAATATCGTGACTAGCGACATATTTACGGTTACCAGGGTTTTTTCACAGTTTTACCAGGCGGTACAGGTGACTTTATAACGTCATGGCGTTTTTTAGCGTCTAGCGGAGGTAAAAATCATTTTTTATTTTTTTTTTAATTTTTGGGGTTTTTACTTAAGAGTAGTAGGCATTTGCGCTGGTGAAAACTTTTTTGGGACCATTGGCATTTATACAGCGATCAGTGCTATAAAAATGCACTGATTACTGTGTAAATGCCATTGGCAGTGAAGGGGTTAACCTGCAGGGGGCGCGCTAAGGGTTAAGTATGTTCCCTGGGCGTGTTCTAATTGTGGGGGGGCTTGCCTAGCTGGGGAAAGGAAGTGGTCACAGCCTTCATGTACGAGAAGGCTGTGATCACAGCCCTTCCCCCTCACACAGAGCGGAGGTCCGTGTTTACTTACACGGACCTCCTTTCATTCGCTCCGGGGGGGGCATCGCGGGTGGCCGGCGGCAATCGAAGCCGCCGCACCCGCTCCCTGGCCCCCCCCGAACACAGTGAGCGCGCGCGCTCACAATGGCTCTGTATCGCGCCCGCCGTCGTATGACGGCGATTTGCGTTACAGAGTCATTCTGTCGCCGTCAATTGCCGACCAGCGGTCGGCAAGCGGTTAAAGTATAGACAATATACAAAATAAAACAGGGTACATTGAATAATAATAAAAGAAAATCTAAAACAAATAAGAAGCTTTGGTTCGGTGACTATTCCATACATTACAAAGAAGGATCGGGTGCATAAATTGTGTATAAAACCAGTAATCATAATATGTATGCGCATCAAAAATGACCAAGGGTGGTAAATCTACAGTGCAATGTTATTAAAAAAGGGTTTTGTGTATCAGGATAGCAGTAGGTGTCTATGAGACTTCCAGGGGTCCCATTTGCGTTCAAACAAATGCATTTTGTCTAGCAACGTATATAAGATTCTTTCCATTAACATCACACTGTCAACTCTCTCCATCACTGTCTCTCCTCCTTCCGGACCACCCCCGGGATGGGAGCCCCTATTAGGCACATCGATATGGTTAGGGATGTTGTGGAGTGTTTTTAACACGTCTTATTGTGCATCTAACGCTTCAAAATCGCGCATAGGGCATTTGGGGAGTGTTTTTAACCACTTCAGCCCAGGGGGCCAGAGCACTTTTTGCAATTCGGCACTGCGTCACTTTAACTGACAATTGCGCGGTCACGCGACACTGTACTCAAACGAAATTGGCGTACATTTTTCCCACAAATAGAGCTTTCTTTTGGTGGTATTCGGCGGACATCGAGATCGCCTGACCCGCGGGCACGCTCACGGAGCGCGCAGCGGCTGCGCGCACTCGCCCGCAAATCGCGCATTCATGAATTGCCGTTTATAAATGGTGATGCGCGATAACGAGCCACACTGCCGCAGTAAATACACGGCTGGTGGTCGTTAAGGGGTTAAAGCATTATTAACACTTGGAAAACCCCCAACCCAAAACCCATACTAAAGAGCGTTAACGGCAGTCTAATGCCTATACTAAAGAGCGATAATGCCAGTGAGCCTCTTACTCACGGTTGTCGTACGACTGCGCTTCTGATTTTTGCCAAAAGCGTGTGTCCATGATTTTGTAAAGCATACTGACTATCCAAGAAATTTTCGTTTGACCGAACTCAGCGTCAGAAGTGACGTAATGTTTTGAATATGTTTGCCTCTTTTTTTCCTTTCTGAGCATGTGTAGCCTCGGTCGTACGATTTTTTTCGTATGAATACCGTACTAACGGAACAAAAATCAGAGGTTATGTTGTCGTGTGACAAAAAATTACTAGTCTGCACATCCAGTCAATTGGCTGTCGAAAGGAGCATACTAACCATAAGAATTTTAGACGACAAGCTGTCGAACGCCAAATCCCGTCCGAAATTCACACCGTGTGCACGTGTGTTAGTCTAACGCCTATGCTATAGAGCGCTAACGCCTATGCTATAGAGCTCTAACGTCTGTGCTATAGAGCTCTAACGCCTGTGCTATAGAGCTCTAACGCCTGTGCTATAGAGCTCTAACGCCTGTGCTATAGAGCTCTAACGCCTGTGCTATAGAGCTCTAACGCCTGTGCTATAGAGCGCTAACGCCTGTGCTATAGAGCGCTAACGCCTGTGCTATAGAGCGCTAACGCCTGTGCTATAGAGCGCTAACGCCTGTGCTATAGAGCGCTAACGCCTATCCTAAAGAGCGTTAATGCCTATGCTAAAGCCCATAAACGCCAGTCTAATGCCCATACTAGAGCGCATTAACGCCAGTCTAACGCCTATACTAGAGCACATAGGCGCCAGTCTAACGCCTTTTGTAAAGAGCATTGACGCCAGTCTAACGCCTATGCTGAAGCCCATTAATGCCAGCCTAATGCCCATACTAGAGCGCATTAACGCCTGTCTAACACCCATACTAAACAGCATTAATGCCTATAATGAAGGACATTAATGCCTATACTAAAGGGCATTAAAGCTATAGGAGCGTTTGTTAAGAGTTAGAAATTTAGTCAAGTGTGAACAAGCCATTACTTTCACTTGCAGGCAAGTAACGATATAAGCAGCAGACTGATAAGCGCATCTCTTTGTTACCTTGCTCTGTCTTTCCAAAAGCATGTTCATTGTTAGCTCATGAGCACTACAGTACAACTATCTGGCTCTTCTTGCTGCTTCTCCTTCTCCCAGTATTTGCTTTGCTGTACAGGGGTTGCAAGAGGCTGATGCAAAGTCATATTAACCACTTGCCAGCCGCCCTATAGCAGTTTCACTGCTACAGGGTGGCCGCTGTAGCAGGCCCGAAAGCGTGCCGCTGGCGGGTCGCTCCCACTGTGATTATACACAGTGGGAGCCGATGGGCGGGTACCGCGGACTCAGTGTCCACCAGCACCTGCCGATCGTTCGGTACACAGGCAGAACGTCAGTCTGTCTATGTAAACAAGGAAGATTGCCATTCTTTCAATAGGGATGGCATGGATCCTGCGTTCCATCCATGTCTTCCCCTAGTAAAAGCACCTTCCACACACAGTACAAAGAAAAAGGCTAGGCACACATTTAGCCCTTTGAGAGCCCCTGATGTTAAACCCTTCACAGCCAGTGTCATTAGTACAGTGACAGAGTATAGTTTTTAGCACTGAACACTGTATTAGTGTCACTGGTTCCCAAAAAGCGTCAGGCCCCTTTTCACATTTGTGCGACTTCATTTTTTGCCGCGATTTTAATGCGACTTGAAGCAATGCCTGTGTAATCCTGAGGTCTATGGGCATCAAAGTCGAACCAAAGTAGTGTAGGAAAGGAACTACTTTGAAGGCATACAGATATGAATGGTATTCATTGGAAATCATGGGGTACGACTTGTCATGCGACTTTGCAGCCCCAAGTCGCAGGAGAAGTCGCACAAGTGTGAAAGGGGCCTAAGTGTCCGATTTGTCCACCGCAATATCGCAGTCCTGCTATAAGTCACTGATGGCCTCCATTACCAGTAAAAACATTCAAATTCCATAAATATATCCCACAGTTTGTAGACGCTATAACTTTTGCACAAAGCAATGAATATACGCTTATTGGGATTTATTTGTACCAAAAATATGTAGCAGAATAAAGAAATTCAATTTTTTGTGTTTGTGTTTACTGCATATGTTTTTTTTTTCATAACCAGATCAAATGCCACCAAAAGAAAGCTCTATTTGTGGGGGGGAGACCTCATTTTTATCTGTGTATAGTTTTGCATGACCGCACAATTGCCTAATCGCAAAAAATGCCCTGGTCATGAAAGGGGGTAAATCTTGCAGAGCTGAAGTGGTTAAGAGACTGCTCACATTTAAAAATATATACATATTGGTGTATTAATAAATACAAGGGTGCATTACTTTGCCTGTAGTTCAGTCTTAAATCCCAGAAACGTGTGTTTCACTGTGGTCATTCAAACAAATATGCTCAAATTTAGATATATTATGAAGATTTGGATTTGGAGAGGATGTTTTGGGATTATAACGGTGCCAAAGAAAGACAGATAAATACAATATAGCAGAGTTTATTTACACATTGGTTAAAAAAAGGGATATATCTGTATCCACTTGGTTAAAAACAGTACATACATAATTTCATTGCCTTCATACATGTACAAACAGATTGTGGGTCATACAGAATTATGTCTTTCCTACATGTTTTGCCTACATAGGCTTTCTCAGGGATACTGTAGACTACCACAAGTGTATTTATTACTGTACAAGAAGAGAAAGATTCATATTAGTCAACATAAATCCCAAAATCATAATTATACAAATGTGATACATAAAGAAATGTAATATACACAATGTGTCCATGTTGTCCAACTTACATTGTACCCGACCACCTATCATTCACCAGGGCTCCACAAGCCTATGCACGTCACAGCGGGGGAGGGGCCACTGTGTGTCCACAGGGGACACTAATTGTCTGGCTATATTGAAAAGGGAATTTTTTTTTTTTCCTTATATGTAAACACAAACAATATCTCCAAATAGAGTGTGTATCTCCACTAGAGAAAGAAAATTATGTGGATGTATGAAAGTCTACATCCACTTGATGTGGCTTACTATGCCTACATAGTTACTTACTATATTATAAAGATTGTAATAAAAATATATATAAAAATATTTTTTTCTCATTGGTTTCATTTTTTTTCCATTGGTTAGGACTCAGCAGTGGCTGTAACACCCACAAACGATGGCAATAAAGTCTACAATGACAACAAATGGCATGAGGTTATTGTCAGGAGGAACCAAAACACGGGATACATAACTGTGGATGGAGAGTATACAGGTAGAGTAATATCTCGGAAGACATTATAAATTATTCTACACCCTGAGAGAGATGGCAAAATGTTCCAAATTATACTGGAAAATATGGATTTGTGCCCATTCATACCACAGTGGTGTAGTGGATAGCACTTTCGCCTAGCAGCAAAGGGGTCTCTGGAATCAAATGCTTGCGTGGTTTTCCTCCTGGTACTCCGGTTTCCTCCCACCCTCCAAAGAAATGGTTAATTGGATCCTTTCTAAATCGGCTCTAGTATGTGTAAGTATGAATGCGAATTAGGGACCTTAGATTGTAAGCTCCTTGAGGGTAGGGACTGATGTATATGTAAAGTGCTGCGTAAATTGATGGCGCTATATAAGTACCATAAATAAATACCAGCGGGCACACAATATAGTATGCATAACAGCACATTGTGATGTGTTGCCTTGCATTGTGACATGCTATGTTGCAATAAAATGTATGCCTACATCATTATTTCCCAGTGCACACCAGTGCAATGCATTGGTGTTAGCAGGCCCTATATAAAGCATTGACATCAGCATTAACATTCGCAACTTGTGTCTCTTAATCTCTTTCTCCAGGTTTTGGTTCCTCATCCGGTGCTGGTACAGTGATTGGTGATAACACTGGTGTATATATTGGAGGACTCCCAGGCCACTTTTCAATAGAAAGAGATGACACAGGTAAGAACTTGCTTACATACAGTATATGATTGTTATTTCGAGGTAAAATGTGATGTCATCCTATTTAGCCACCACATAGCCCTGCTAACAAGTAAAGGTGACCTAGTTGTAATCCATCTCTATGATAAAAACAGAGGTCTCTGTTGCATAGATTTGTAAATGTGTGGAAAATACGCTCAAGGTGCCTCTGTAACAGTTAAAGGTACGGTGAATCAAGCCTTCAAATTATGCCACATCCTATAATGGTTAGCTAAAAAGACCCCTAAGGTGGGCTTTAAAGGCACATATACAAATAAAGTATCAAAAGTATACATTTTATTGATTAAAGCGGTTGTATACCCATTTTTATAACTTTTACCTGCAGGTAAGCCTATACGGTGTATACCTGTATGGTTTAGGAGATATTCCCCCTGAAAGGAGGTGCTGACGTTACAGTGCACTTGCCGGAAAGTCCGCCAGAAAAAAGAGCTCCCGCGCGCATGCGTGGGAGCGACGTCTTGCGGCTCCGGCCACTCACAGCACCGGAGCCGCGAACCCGGAAGGAAGCCCCGAGGGAAGATGGAAGCTCCCTCTGTGGGTACCGAGCTGCCTGGTCGGATCTTCGTTCTAAGGTAAGTATTTCATAATGAGCTAGTATGCGGTGCATACTAGCTGATTATGCCTTTGCCATACAGGTTTTGTTTTTTTTGTATTTTTTTTGCCCATAATGAGTATATAACCGCTTTTAAGAATATATACCACATTATCTAAAAATTTGTTGGAATGTAGAAAAAACACATAAATACATCAATGTCGGACTGTAACAGGTATGAATTTCCTCCACCCAACATTTCAGAGCATACATTTCTCTTTCCTCAGGGGTATTTGGAGGTTGTGGGCACACTAAGGTCAAAAAGCGTGCACAAAAACCTGTGACTTTATTGACCAAAGGCGAACAAGAAATAAAGGGAATATTGCCTTCCCAAAAAGTGGTAATGGACACCCAGACTGAAATTTAGACAAATGGAAATACAGGTTCTCGTGCCATGCAGATCCCGGATGTGCATGGCATGAGAACCTGTATTTCCATTTGTTCGCCTTTGGTCAATAAAGTTACAGGTTTTTGTGCATGCTTTTTGACCTCAGTGTACCCACTGCCCAATCTGGAGGCTTGTCAGAAAGAGATCCACACAATATATATATATATACAGTTAACGTAATTGATGCGCCGTACAATCCAGATGTATACCATATTAGGCATGGAAGTATAAATATCCGAGACATGGTCCCATGTGTTCTCATATATTTTTAATCATTTTTGGAATGTCATTCACTACATCCTGGAATTTTGTTACAGATGTATGACCAACTCCAAATACCCCTGAGGAAAGAGAGACGTATGCTCTGAAGCGTTGGGTGAAGGAATTTCACACCTGTTACAGTCCGATATTGATGTATTTGTGTTTTTTGTACATTCCAACTAACTTTTATATAATTGTGTTATATATTCTTAATCAATAAAATGTGTACTTTTGATACTTTATTTGTATATGTGACCTTAAAGTCCACCTTAGGGGTCTTTTTAGCTAACTGAGGTGCCTCTGTAAAATCTTTCCTACTGCATTCTATAGCATTCCAAAATGTGGAGATATATAGCAATACATAAACTGAGCACACGTGAGCTATCTTCAGCAAGCCTGAGTATCTCATGTAAGGAGGAGTGGTGGGACTTCAGGTAGAGGGTTTGCTGGGATGTGTCCTAGGATTTATGCTTATTATTTTTAGTTCATTGCTCTAGCTGGCAGCTCTCCAGTCATACAGAGGCTTTTCAGGTGGTTCTTGTACCCACAACCCACTAATAAGTGTCCTGAATGTATTTATTCTGTAGCACCCTGCCCTAGTCAGGCTAAATTTCGTTATAGGTTGAATGGATTAGCAATCTGTTTCTTTGCTCTAGTCAGCTTTCCCTTGCTTGGTGGTTGCTTGCTCCTGCCTGCCTCTGGAAGAAGCTTCCGTAAATAGCTCCAGCCACTGAAGTTTTTAATATTCATCTGATCTCAGCCAATCCCTGGGAGGAGGCAGCAGGAAGGTGACTGCATAGAAGATAAGTGGGAATCTTGTCTAGAGTGGTGTTATCCTGGGGTTGCCACCCCTGGGAGGCAGCCTGTGTACTGCAGTTGCTATTTGGGCCTCAGCATTTGCTGGAGGGTATCACCTGCAGAGACTGGTCTGGAGAAGGACCCTTTTTTTCTCACTAGGGAGTGTCGCATGGAGGCTGGGTGGCAGACCGCTTTTCTTGAACTGAGTCTGAGTAAGACATTGATTATGGATCCCAGGTATGCATGTGCTTGGGAATGTAAGTGCCAGAAGTTGCTGTAAGGAATAAAGCTTGATAAACACTATACAATTTCCTTTCGATTTTTTTCTTTTTCTTTAGATTTACCAAAATCATATAATAGGAGGTCAAACCTAAACGCTTTCAATTTTGTATGCAACCAGGCAGGCTCTTGCACTACTTAGTTGAAGGTAAATCTAAAGGAAATCTAAAAAAAGTTGTATAGTGTGTATCCAGCTTAAGACGACTCGCATAGAGTTCCAGAGGAACTCTCTCTTATTATCCGATGCTGCACTGGAGACACTAGAGGGGAAATACTGGTTAGGTACTGAGGGTGGAAAGAACAGACTTTTTTGTTAATGAGATTTCCATGAGCATAGTGGAATACAAGTTGTTTTTATATCTTAGGTGACACTGAAATTGTTGGGAAGAGTTTTGTTGGCTGCCTTGGTGACATATATATACAAAGACGTGACAGCTCTACAGAAGAATGGGACCTGCTGGACTGGGATATGGTAGAAGAAAGACACAATGTCTATGAGAAGTGGGAAGGATGTCCAGAGAATTCAGATGATGGAGCGCATTTCCTGGGCTTTGGTAATATAAATGACATGCTTTCTGCTTTTGTGTAAATAAGCAGTTGAAAGAATGTGAAAGAAAAACTCTGTTATCCAGAGTGTTAAGTTGTCACCATTTATTGTCATTGTTAGGCCTTATTAAGCCTTACATGGATAGAAATTTGCCAGGGACCAGCCAAATATCGAATCATGATTGGACTGGCCAATTGTAACCAAGTCAATCTATTGATCGACTTGGGTGCAACCAGCCTGTCAGATTTTTGGCATGCTACTACTGCCAGTGGCTATAGCCGCTTTCAGTAATCATTGTGTTTTGCTAGGTGGGAAGGCTTCCTTGCCCCCCTGCCCGCAGAACACAATAGGGCTGCAAAAGGCAGGAAGGAAAGAAAATCGAATCATCTATGGGCTGCCTTAGAGTAAAACTATAAGTATTTCTGAAAATACTAGTTATGTTATGTTCATCTAGTAACAAATATTTTCTGAACAAAAGATCAGGGTATTTAGAAGTCTGCCTATGCATATTTGTTCTGGATCAGTGACTCCAAATAGAACACAGAAAATAGAACACCTGGCAAGTTTTTTACTATTGTCTGTGCCCCCAATAGGGAAATCCACCTTCTCTGTTTGCTATGTTTACCATTATCACTGAAAGTGTAAATAAAATAAAAATCTAAAATTTGGGTTGTCCCCAGAACAGGAATAGGGCGAAAATCTCTCAATAGGGATACTAATTTTGCTGACCCCGATGACAACTAGGAGAGATTTCCCCTCACTTACTGTTTTGGTTATGGGAAAGGAAGTAAAGGTAAATCTCCCCAATGGAAAAAATAAAACTGAGAGGGGTTATAAACCCCCCCCCCTTACTCTATCCAAAATGGGAAAAAAAAAGTTTTGTCTTAAAGTGGAACTTTACCCATAACAACTTGATAAAAAAATAATGTTCTTTAGCAAGAAACATACATTCCATTTTAACAATTGTGCCACCAAACTAGTGTGTGCAGTAAATTGCCTCCAGCATTATACCTGATGCTGGAGGTTCCCATTTTTCTGAATCCCAAAGCCCCTGAGCAGTAGTAAATCTTTAGGCTGTCAGCAGATTGGCCTCTATACTTTCGGCACAGTGCCGAAAGATAGAGAGCAACTGAGCATGTGCAGAGCTGGGTGAGACAGGATATCTATAGTCAATAATAAAGTGCAGCTCTAAATGAATAATATATACAGAAGTGAACCATATATATATATATATATATATATTTTCTTGTAATAAAAAAATAGTTCAAC
>BLSH010404920.1:2954058-2974149 GCA_018402905.1 Glandirana rugosa
GGGGTTAACCTGCAGGGGGCGCGCTAAGGGTTAACTATGTTCCCTGGGCGTGTTCTAACTGTCTTGGGGACTGCCTATCTGGGGAAAGGAAGTTATCACAGCCTTCATGTACGAGAAGGCTGTGATCACTTCCCTTCCCCCTCACACAGAGCGGAGGTCCGTGTTTACATACACGGACCCCGCTCATTCGCTCCGGGGGGGCCATCGCGGGTAGCCGGCGGCAATCGAAGCCGCCGCACCCGCTCCCTGGACCCCCCCGGACACAGTGAGCGCGCGGGCGCGCCTCCGGCGGCGCGCGCGCGCTCACAGTGCGCGTTATCGCAGCCGCCGTCGTATGACGGCGTTTTGCGATAACGAACCACTTTGTCGCCGTCAGATGCCGATCGGCGGTCGGCAAGTGGTTAAGTGCCCAGTTGTCAAGTGGTTAATCCTTTGGAAATTGTGAGGGAATTAGGCTGACCTAAAACTGGACTCCAGGCAAATATAAAAAAAAAGACACAAATCAATGCAGCTCTGTATTCATTATTGCATCTTGCTTTTTTGTTTTAATGCAAGTGATGTGAAAGGTTTTACTTAGTATCAGCCCCACACAGCAGAGCCCAGACTGGGGGTGGATGTAGGGTTGCCACCTCATCCCTTTAAAACCTGAACACATACTAATTACACAGGTTCTCTGGCTGATTAAGGTGGTAATTAAACTCACTTGGTGCCTTATCTGCATTAAATTAGCCTCAGAACCTTAATATGTGTTCAGGTTTTAAAGGGATGAGGTGGCAACCCTAGGTGGGAGAATCAGCATAAGAAGCCAGTTAGGTGTGTTGCAGTGCAAGAAGCATGCTGATTGAAGGAGAGAGCAGAGTGACAGAGAGATGAGCTTATCAGAGTGCAGCTTATCCTTTGTCAAATTACAGGGCAAGGTGGGGAGGAGATTTCTAAATAAAAGTAAAACGGCAGTAGTAACAGAGAAAGATCAGGTCCCACAGCTACCAGGCAGGGTTGTGCTGTGTGTGATACGGAAGTTCATGAAAGAGAGGACGGATCTAATCTTAATAGCGCCTTTCTGGCCGAGAAGGCCTTGGTTTGCCAGCATCAAGAGAATGGAAGTAAAACCTCCAATGACTCCTCATGACCTGATTTCACAGGGTCCGGTACACCACCTGCAGGTACAGGTCCTCAGGTTAACAGCCTGGTATCTGAGGAACAGCTTCAAAGGAATCAGGGATTCTTGGATAGGGTAGTACACACGCTACTAGCTTGTCAAAAACCAGTGACCAGGGCCATATACAACAAAGTATGGAGGCGCTTTAATGCGTGGCTGGCAGAAGAGGGGCATGAAGAGCCGGGCATCCCGCAGATCCTGGATTTTTTCCAAACAGGGGTGGAGTTGGGCCTGTCTATCAAAACATTAAAAGTACAGGCGGCTGCTTTAAGTGTATTCCTACAGATCTCACTTCAGCAGGATCGGTTCGTTAAAAATTTCTTTAAGTCCCTGTCCAGATCCAGGCCAGTAAGGGTTCAGGCCTCCCCGGCCTGGGATCTTTCTCTGGTACTAGGGGCACTTGCAGGAAGTCCTTTTGAGCCCCTGGAGAAAGCATTACTTAAATGGGTAACTCTAAAATCTATTTTCTCTTTCGTTCATTGACAGACGCAGCCTCTTATTCTTGACATGTGGGGTTTATGCACCTTTCACTAGGAGTGGACTAGGCAGAACGTATTTCAGCTAAAAGCAGATACAGCCCCTCCCAGGGGGCCGTCCTCACTCAGCATAACCCCTCCTGCCCTGCTCTGCAAGCCAGTTTTTTCTGCCTAGTGCAAGGATTAGGACCTGGCTCCCTGCTGGGATCTGCGGTTCCCCATTCTTTTTTTCTTTTTTCAAGATTTCTGAGGAAGAATGCAATCAAGTAGCTGGCTGGGTGACAGGCTGGATATCCTAGATCTATGTAGTCTCCCCAGCGCGGCCAACGGACGTGAGCCGACCTTTAGCTGCACGCGGGGTCGGCCACGTTGGGCCTCGTGCCGTGCGGGGCGGCCAGCCGGTTAAACGTCCCGCCAGCGCGCTTAGGACCAGACTCAGGTGGCAACCCGCTACGCCCGTCTGGATGGTTAAGTACGCCACTCCCCCCGTGGTGCGGGGAGGGCAGATGGGTTCCCCCGGGGTGTTAGGCTGGTGGGCTGGCCCCCCCTTTTTCACCACCCCCCCCACACTGCATGCTGCTCTTTGCCCCTCCGGGGGTCCCCGGGGACATGGGGGCCCTTATTGGCATCCCTTACCTTTGGCAGGGCCAGCCACATGGTAGGTAGACGCGGCCGGCGCCATTTTGCGGTGGTCCGGCCGCCATTTTATCGTAGCCGGCCGCATGTTCGGCCTCTATTGCTGATCGCGAGCCGCCATTTTGTTGTGGCCTGCCGCGTGTTTTGGCCTCTAGTGTGCATGGCGGCCATCTTGCGGTGGCCCATGCATTTCAGTACAGCCTGTATGTGTGTGGGGGGCGGTTCCCTGGCCGTCTGGCGCTGGTTTACCCCCCCCACACAGTGGTTGATACTGGTCACTGCCCTGACCCTGCATGACATGTGGGGAAGGTTTGGGGTGCACAGGCCTGCCTCAACAGCGGCACGTGCAGGAAAAAGGCAGCATATGCAGCGGTGGGCAGCAGCAGCGGCAGAGCGGCAGGTGGTAAGTCCCCCTGGGGTTACCTTCCTGTGGGAGTCCTGCACAGTCTTGGGGGGCCATGTTACCAGGGCGGGTCACATTGGCAGCCGATGCAGGTGCCGCCCCACTTGACCTCTCCGTGGTGCTTAGAGACTGCGAGGCAGTCCTGGGGTCCTGGGTTTCCCGGGCAGGGACTTGGGTGTATGGTGGGCCGTACCCCCTCCTGCTTCTGGAATGAGTCAGATCCTTACAGTGGCCCTCCTGGGTCGGGGGCCCCCCTTGGGATGTCGATGGTGTGTCCCGGTGTTCCCCGAATAGTATGGAGGGGTATGCCGCAGCTACTGCGGCGCATGGGAAGGCACCAGACAGCGGCCTGATCGTCAGCAGATGACCGGTGGCAGTTGTCCTGACAGGTTACTTCTTGTAGAGGGTAGCCTTTCCCGCGTCATAGGCGGGCCAGCACCGGTCCACCCGGCAGTGGCCCCCTTCTCCCGTTGTCGGGGGCCACGAGTTCCGGTTTGGGGATTTACGGCTGGTCCCTTGCAGGGAGGGGCCGTCCCTGTTGGGCCGCTTAGCCCGGCCATGTGGCTGTGAGTCCCCCAGCCATTTTAATCTGGTTTCCTATTAAATGAACTAAGCTTATTGCACTTAGAGGGTTTTTTGTGTTTTTTTCGTTACAGTTTATTGGACCGTGGGATCCGGGTCCACAATTCTTGGGCTGCCCTCAGTGCTTCTCCTTGGACTGGTTAATATACAATTTCATCCATCCCCCACTCCTCTGTATATGGTTTGATAATTTTCTATTTGTGCCTATTCCCCTTCCCCTCCCCTTTCCAGTGCCATATTTTAGGATTTTATGTGTATAAGAATCCATATACATCCCTTACATTCCCTTCTAGATTATATGCTCCTATTCACTTGCGCACAATCACTTGCCTTTTTTCCCTTCCCAATTAGGCGGCTCTTGGAGCCATGTTGAAGCCAGGGGGTAGGGAGTCCCATGGCACGGGTCACGCCTTGGCGGCCCAGTGGAGCCCTCCTTTCCTTCGTTCCTTCCGCCATTGGGCTGGGGCTCCCTGCCCGTCAGGGATCCCACAGGTGGGCGGAAGTGTCCCTGGCAGCATAGGTGCGACAGGCCAGGAGACAAGTCCTTCTCAGTGTGAAGGGTTGCCCCTAACCACGGTTTTGGTGGGGAGATGCCTGCGGTCGATGACCTTCTGAATTTTGGTCTGCTGGGTGATTTTGTCTGGGTACAAAATGGGATTTCGTTCCCGTCCCCCCGGGCGTACCGCAGGCCTGGCTAGGAAGTGGCTTTGTCAAGGGGTGGATACCCTTGTCCCGTCCTCGGGGCGTACCATGATTTCCTATGTCCTGATTATGGTCGGAGGTGAACGGGGCCTGGGCGGTATGGCTCGGTGCCCCTCCATTGTCTGGTACGTGTACATCTGGCCACCATGATGGTGGTGCACCAGGATCTCTTCCTGGTTTATCTCGACAGGGCAGTGGTGCATCCGCGTATCACCCTGTGTGCCCTATGCCGGTGTTTTCATGCACCTTGCCGGTATTGGAGCTTCACTATATGGTTATGGCTCTCCCCATTTTTACCTGGTTTCTGTGCCTCAGGTCCTCGCCGGATAGCGGCCCCGGTTCTGGCTCGGTGAGGCTGAGGGGCATCAGGTGGATCTGGCCGACCTGCCCTAGCGGGTGGAGTCAGCTCCAGCCCTAAGGGCCGTGGTGGCAATCGCCAGGCGCACGCCGTGGGAGTCCGGCTGGGCGCTACTTTTCCTGAAATCGGTGTCAGTTCAGTCGCACTGTTTGGAGGCTCTGGGTCTGATCCGAGATTCAGTCCTGATAGAGGTCTTTTCCTCCCTATGACCAAGCACAGACACCTTAGTGGGCGGGTCGGTCCCCGCTGTCCCTAAAGTGGTTCCCCCAGGTGGCTCCTGGGGCTCTGGCTTTCCTCCCTGGCGGCGGTCACGTTTGCGCAATGCCACACTGCTGCTTGGCAGCGAAAGGTGTTTCTCTGCAGTGGGACAAGTCCCCCTCATCCCTGGTTTGGTTGATCAGGTGGGACCACCAGGCCGGATCCTCACTACTATGGTGGTTGTGGGCCCCGGCCCTGCATTTGGGGAAGCTGTTTCCTTCCCTGTTTTTGGGCAGTGGTCGCTTCGGGTGCCAGTCTGCCTGGCTGAAGTCCTGGGGGTATTGGCGACCTGGGGTCGCTGGTCCCAGGAGGAATCTCTTGTCCAGATGCATTTCCTGATCGTCGGGCCATCTGGCTTTGCCTCCCGCTGGTCGGGGAGGCTGTTGTTTTTGTCCTTTCTGAGCTCAATCGGTTATTGCCACGGCCGTAGCATATGAGGAGCAGCAGGGCGAGACAAGATGCTTAGCTGCTGCTTCGACTGTGGCTTTCATTCTGCGGTGGGCAGAATTTCACGTGCTGGGTGATCTCCACCGTTTACATTTCAGGTGTCAAGAGTTGGCTAGTGCACGCCTGGTTGTGTGAGGTTGATTCAGGGGGGATGGTCCCTGAATCCGGCTGGGTTCCGGCAGACCTGTCTGCAGTAGGGTACGCCAGTCGTGGTTCGGCTGGCACCCCGGTGGACTCGGAAGGTACAGACCACCTTTTAACATCTGGGGTGTTGGTGTTTCCTGTCCCGGAGGGAGGAGCCATATGTCTCAAGGCTGTCCTGGAAGACTCCTAGAAAAAGAGTTACCGGTAAGTCTAACTCCGATTTTCAGTGCTACAATTTGATGTATATATACCGGGTCCTTTCCAATGACCCTGAACATTCCACCGCAGTAAACAAAACAAATTCAATGAACAAAGAAACAAAAAACAAGTAACACATACCACAAAACATAGAACATGAACAATCGTCCAGACGACAGATATTCAATGCACATGCGGACAAGCCACGGCAATACTGTTGTATAATCAAGTAAAAATAATGTATAGTGGGTTGTCCTGAGATCCCTGGGTGCTCGAGCCACCGGAGGGTAGAGGGGATGGGGGGGAAGTCCGAACGATTGTTCATGTTCTATGTTATGTGGTTTGTGCCGCTTGTTTTTTTTGTTTCTTTGTTCATTGAATTTGTTTTGGTTACGGTGGCGGAACGTTCAGGGTCATTGGAAAGGACTCGGTATATATACATCAAGGTTTAGCACTTAATTAATTAAAGTACCCATTGTGGTAAAACACACCAACTTTTTTTATCAATAATAAAGTACCAATATATCTTTTGAACCAAAACTCCATTCACACCAATGCGTTTTTTCATGCTTTTTGCAGAAATGCTGGACATTTTTTTAACATGGGTTCCTATGGAACATGTTCTCATCAATGCATTTGTGTGCCTCTGCGTTTTTGGAAAGGGTCAGGGACTTTTTTTAAATGCAAAACGGTGCTTTTTTGCTTTTTTTGGTTCAATAAATTAAAATGGAGAAGCTGCAGAAAAAGCATGTAATATGTTTTTACCGCAATTTTGTTGCAATTTGCGTTTTTATATCTGTCCCACAACAATTTTCCCCAACAAAAAAAAAGCATAAAAAAACGCAAATCACTGTAAAAGTGTTGTAAAAATGTGGTAAAAAAGCACTGCAGAAACACTCAAAAGCAGCATGCATGAATGTGAATCGACTCTTAGGCTACATGTACACGGGACATTTTTCAACCTCCCCTGAACCACTCAACTTGACAGCTAGAAACCTACGTATAAAAACGTCTGTTTAGCCGCGTTTGCATGCCGCATTTGCATCTAGAAGTGTTTTTTTTTCTTTAAATGAAAAACTTCTTTAAACGAAACACTCCTAGACGCGAGTTACCACGTTTAGGCGCCTTTACAAGCTGTTACAGGCATTTGGCATTTCAAATGCCTCTGAACATGCGTCCCGAACACGTTTTTATGCTTTCCAACAAATGCTTCTAAAAACTCAACTGCCTGGAAACGACTATAAACGACCCTGTGTAAATGTACTGATAAGATAACCTAGAGGAGAGTTCAGGGGCAGCTGAAAAAATACATGAGGCCTTAGTGTGTGGCCAACTTTGGGGTGTTGCCAGTGAAAGGATGACAGGGACACAATGTGGACATTTTACATGTATTGTTTCTGTGTCATTGTAGGCTTCCTGGAACTTTATCCCATTGTATTTCCTGATGGTCCGGATATTGATATATCTTTCATGTTTAAAACTGACCAGCTGAGGGGGCTTCTGCTTTTCATGTATGACAAGAATGGGCCGGACTATATCATGGTAATTATGATCTGATTTGCTGAGGAACATAGGGTACATGTGTTATGTGCAAAATAACCCATTGCACCCAATCAGACTGCACATTTTGATTTCTCTACCATAAAGTGAAGCATGTTTGATTCCCTTTTAGGGAAGGTAATAACCGAATTGCCCAGAACATGTTCTTGCAGGAGGATAAAATAGACAAATTTAACCAAATCTGTTTCTGTGGATGAAAAACCTCTCGCCACACACTTTAGGCCATGTTCACATGGGCGTATGCCCATGTGAGTGCCCTGTTTGCCTGCACAGAGATGCATGGGTGTTCTGTGCATCCCCATGCAGGCAGTCCCATTCCTGTCAATTGGGACGCAGAGGCTGCAGGGTACAGTCACTGATTCCAGTCTGGCAGCCATGTGGGTGTGTGTCTCTGAATGCAGACAATGTGCATTTTGGGGGGACACACTCACACCTGCATTGATGTCAAATAAGGAGCACTGGCTGTGTCTTTGCAGCTTCTTCCTACCAATATACATCAATGGGACTGCCTACATGGGGATGCATGGAACACCTGTGCACCCCCCCCATGGGCATACACAGAACTTGCACGCACATGCACTCAAGTACGTCTGTGTTTCCTTAAAGTAATTGTTAAGCTTTGTGTTTTAATTCATTAAAATAACAAACATCCTATACTTACCTGCTCTGTGAAATTGGTTTTGATCCTCCTCTTGTGGGGTCCCCTGTCGGCACTTTGGGCTCCACCTCTCCACTGAGTGCCCCCATAGCAAGTGGCTTATGTTAGTCGCTCCTGAGCCCTGTTCTGTGTGTCCATAAAACATTCAGAGCAGGACTTGGGTGCCCTTATCACTGGCTCTAATTGACAGCATCAGGAGTCAATGGCTCCTGCTGTTGTAGCCTCTGCTCTCGTGTACATTACTGGATCAAGATTGGTCTTGGGTATGTATTTGGGGGGGGGGGCTGCGGAGGGGGCAGCAAGTAGAAGGTTTTTTTTACCTTACTGTGTACAATGCAGTAAGGTAAAAACTCCTCTGCTTTTACAACCACTTTAATTATCTGAACAATTTACGAGCTCCTTTTCTGCCTCCAGTCTTCCCACAGGCCCCCGGACCTTATCCCTGGCTCACCCCCCTCCCAGTAGCAGCTTCCCTATCCTAAATTTCCATATTCCTTGCCCCTATTTCTTTCTTCTTCTTACTCCTTTCCAGACCAGAGGTCATTGATGTCTAGATACCCCGACCAAATTTAATCAGCATGTGTCTGTTAACCTGAATATAACTCTGTGACTACTTTGCATACCTAATTCATTTTTAGAGGACATATAAGTACACTGTTTTAATAAAACCCTGCTTTTTTTATTATTTTTAATTTTTTTATTATTAAAGGCTGACAAACATTTAAACATTTTATTATTTTATATATATTTTTTGTAATATCTTTTTAAGTACTGTAATCGTATCGTAAATTGCAGTATTAAACAGACACTGTCACCTCCTTTATTTTTCTCACACACACGTTAAATGTCACCTCTATGGCTCCTATGAATAAACAGGCATTAAAGTGATTCTAAAGGATTTTTTTAAAATAACAAACATGTTATACTTAACCTGCTCTGTGGGATGGTTTTGAACAGAGCAGCCCCGATCCTCTTCTTTTTGGGTTCCCTGTCAGCGGTTCTGGCTCCTCCCTCCTGCCAAATGCCCCCAACATCAAGCCTCTTGCTATGGGGGCACTCGAGTAGGCTTGCTCCTGAGCCGCGCTTTGTGTGTCCATTCACAAACAGAGCGATACTTGTTCCCCCCCCCCCCACCACTCTTTCCTCATTGGCTGTGATTGGCAGCAGAAGTCAATGGCTCCACTGCTGTGTGAGCCAATCAGGAGAGAGAGAGTGACCCGGGAGAGCCGCTACTCTCATGCACAGCACTGGATCAAGATGGAGGTCAGGTGAGTAAAGGGGGGGCTGGGGAGAGAGCTGCACCCAGGAGGTTTTTTTTACTTTAATGCATAGAATGCATTAAGGTGAAAAACCTTGAGCCTTTAGAACCACTTTAAAGTTCAACTCCAATCTGCAGTAAAATATTATTTTTGTAGGTATCCACTACCCCCAGGATAGCAAGGTTTCATAGCTCAACATGCATTGTTAATGATGATTTTGAAAAGGCTGCGACCAGATTAACTAAAAGCTAAAGTTTTGAAAAGTGGTTTTGATTATTTTTTTGCATATTTGTTTCCCTATGTATTTTATCCATGCAGGCAATATAATTTTGTCTAATTAATGGAAGTGCTATGCGGTAACTTGAATTCATGTAGAGAAAGAGGTTTAAATCACACACCCATTAGATAAAATTTCACCTTTGGCCCCTTAGAAAAGGTCAGGATTAAATAAGATGGCTGGGGCATTGCTGTCTCTAGGGCTCTCTGACTCGCATACTGTAGCTACTCTCCCCACATTTTATAAGTCCCCATGTTTGTTTGATCATAATGCACATGCTGCAAGACCTCCTCCAAGTTCATGTATGAATACATTGTAGGAATACCTCTTGTTTGCATTACTCAGCAGTGTCCAGCTAAAGCTAAAGTGCCTAAGAGCTATTTGCAACAAAGCCTGAGGTATCAAGTGGGTCATGTTAGGTCAACCGGGAATCAAGTACACAACTTAATATGTAGTCCCACAACAGCTGGTGTCTCAGTCTTCCGCTGTTCAGATCTGGAATATGGGTGGGCATTCTGACCAGCAACCACATCCCATCCTAATGATGTCTTCATTGGTCCTGCAATAATTACAGTGCAGGTGTCATGGTGTTAATGAGAGGGGTGGTGATAAAACCAGCTGGAGACCAGCATGTACAGCGGCTTCAGAGGAATAAGATCCTGTGGGCAAGAAGACTGCTGGACCTTGTAGATGTATTATTAGGTGTTTAAAACGTACTTTACTTAAAAAAAAAGACATTGCTGAGGAGCGGGTGGGTTCATTTGGTTATGTGGCTGGAGTTATGCTTTAAAGGACAGCTTTACTTTTTGCTGAATGGACCCCCTTCCTTCTCACATAGTCTTTCATCAACAGTCCCACGAGGCCCAGGGGCAGGCGTGTGACTCTGACCATTGCATGCATGTGCAGTGGGTATGTTTTGAAGAAAATATTATAAAGCTTCAGACAGGGACACATATAGAGTAAAGATATACATTTGCTCAAATTCCAATAGCTTGTACATGTATTTGAACTATCAGGTGCTAAAGGGGTGTGACCACATGTTAACAAATACCAGGTGGACTCTCTGCACACTGCTACGCCCTTTCCAGCAAACTATGCAATGAAAAACAGGAGTATTTAGTTCACACACATTGCAATACATGTTTAAGATGACCAACTTTGTCAAAGTGGTGTCCACCTTAGCATTTGCAGTGGCAAGGCAGTGTAGGACTGGCCAGAAGAGGGATTACTTTGAGGGAGTTGGTCATCTTAAATATGTATTGCAATATGTGTGAACTAAATATCTGTTTTTCATTGCATAGTTTGCTGGGAAGGGTGTAGCAGTGTGCAGAAGGTCCATCCAGTATTTGTAGGGACACATATTAGACCTCAGGAGTGGGAATGCAGATAAGCACAGAATCCACTCAAGAGGGAGGGAGGTCCTATAATGAAGTTGTCCTTTTCACACTCGCTCTACAGGGAACTAACTTAAATGTGATGAATTTCTTACAATTGAAATGCACAATTGTTATTTACGCACAAATTTGATAATCAATATCAATGCGTAAAATCTGTAGGGTTTCTATCAAGGAGGCCCATTACTGGATGCTTACTTGTTGAATGTTTCTATCCAACTGGAAACATATAGGGTCCGTATAAGCTAGGACAGAGGGTGCGCTCCTTTTCTGAATCATTCATGAATTTGTTGTGAGCGAATTAGGTTACAAAGGCTGTTTAAAGAATAGTAATAGTAGTCAGCTTCTTGAAAAACAGTGAGGTAACCATGAGTGGTCCTCTTGTTGGCAGGAAATAAATAAATATTACATATTTATGTATATTTATATTACATAGGTATTTATATATTAAAAAGGTATACATTTTATATGTTTATATTTTAATCCTGAACATGAAAAAAACTAAAGAAAACTATATATATGGATATATTTTTTTTATTTCAGGCTGAAGTAAACAATGGGATTGTAACCTTACAATTTAAAACAAACGTGTCTCTGACACAAGTGAACTTGTGGGTTGGACTCTCTTATTGTGATGGCCGATGGAACACAATGTACATAAAGAGAGAAGGCTCTGTTTTTTCTGTCCAGCTCAATGCCTTAGTAGAGCGTGTCATTGACTCTGCAGCATCACAAATCAAAGCCATCTCTGCAGTGTATGTTGGAGGAGTCCCAGAAACGGTGTGGAGCTCCTTTCCAGAACTTCATAGTCAACAAGGTAAGCAGGTCAATATCAGAAGCTGATCCACAACTGTAATCTGAGTCCACACCTAAAGCAAGACTTAATTTTGTGACTAAAATCAGCAAAAAAACCCCAAGAAAACTTGACTTACCCCTCAGTGCCGCTTATAGTAGGCCATTCTCTATGACAACTTCAGAAGAAAGCTGTGATATCAGCAAACAGTCATCCTTTATTGAGAATGGTGAAATAGAGCCATACAATTGGCAACATATTTCGGCTGTTCAGGACTTAATCATGCCCATGATGTGAGGGCTCTCCTCTGATGTCTGCATATTGTTGTTGGTCATTCACAAAGACCTTCTGGCCTAAACACTGGGTTTTAGAGCTTCCCAGATTGGAGCAGACGTTGTAGCACTGTCACAATTGTTTAATTGTCTATGACAGCATGTCTTTTTTTTTTTAAATTTAAAGTGGAACTACACTTTATCTGAGAACCGCAAACAGAAAATGCTATTCAATTCATGTTTAATATTCAAAGGAAACTCGCCCTTCCATCCATGTCTCCATGCTTTATTTTGTTGAGAATTCACTTTGAAAAACACCTCTAGCATTTCTAGCTGTGGCCATCTTAGTAAGGGCAGATGATTCAAGCAGCATTTCTTTTCTGGAATCTATCTGCCCTTAGCTCAGGCATGCAGGCAGGATGGTGTGCTTAGGTAAGAAAGCTGCTCCCTTCCTTCAGAATAATAATAAAAAAAAAAAAACAATATTTCTCCTGGGATGCATGACCTCATTTTGGCCTAGGCCATAAATCGGGAAGAATCTGAAGAAATGTAAAAAAAGGTTTAAAACAAGTAAATATAATACACCTTCCTATCCATTTACTAAGACTAGTAGCATGAGGATTGAAAATAGGTAATGTTGACTGAGAGAGTTTAGTTCTGCTTAAATCACTACCTGCGCTCCTTAAGGCCTCATACACAGACGTTTTTTACCGCCGCGGTTTTGAGCTTTTTTTGCAGCTCTCCATGTTATTCAATGGCCCCATAAAAACACTGACGTTTTTGAGCTGTAGATGGCGTCGGCATTAGTGAGCTGAAAGCAGAACTCACGGCCAGCGCATTCTGAAACTTCAGCGTTAGAGCGTTTTTGGCGCTGAGCCGGCAAAAAGCTCACACACATTAATGCCGTAGCGATGTTAACCAGCGTTTTAAACGCCAGCGTTTTCAGGTTAAAAAATAGCAGAGGAATGTTTTTTTTAAACAAAACTCCTATTAACGTCGACGCTCACTAACGCGCATTAATGCCGATGCAAAACGCAGACGACACCGCGTTTTTGACTCCGATTTTTTTCCTGACGTCGGCCCCGACGTTACAGCTTATTTTTTTAATACGCCCTTGTGTATGGGGCCTTAAAGTTCTCAAAAAAAGGTTAAGGCAATGCATGTTATCTCTTATTATACAGAAAAAGCTTATTCTGTGCTCCTGCCTGTTTTGGTTTCATAGCATAGCATACAATAGCTCAGCGGGGAGGATTCCCCCATCCACTTTCAATGTGTGGATTGGGATATTATGTGGATTGGGAAATTGGCACTCTCAATGGATGGGGCATGGCGGATGGTGGCGCTTAGCCTTCAAGTCTGGGAAAGTCAGGCCCCACTAACCATAGAAACATAGAAAAGTGACGGCAGAAAAAGACTGAGAAGTCCATTGAGTCTGTCCATTTTTTTTTTTTTTTCATTAACCTTGTTGTCTGACTATAGATTTATGTTTATCACAAGCATGTTTGAAGCCATTTACTGTTGACTGTCTCACTACCTCTGTTGGTAGTTTATATTCCAATCATTAACCACCCTTTCACTAAAATAATACTTTCTAAGGTTAGTTTTGAACTTTCCTCCAGTTAGTTTGAGGTCATGTCCCCGTGTTCTTGATTTTGATTTCATATTGAAAAGACTGCCCTCCTGATCCTTATTCACCCCCTTGATGTATTTAAAGGTTTCAATCATGTCTCCTCTTTCCCTTCTTTCCTCCAGACTGTACATATTAAGTTCCTGAAGTCGCTCTTGATATGTTTTATCCCCCAGACCTTTCACCATTTTTGTTACCCGTCTCTGAACTCGTTCTATCTTATCAATATCTTTTTGTAAGTGTGGTCTCCAGAACTGGACACAGTATTCTAAGTGAGGTGTCACTAAAGATCTATATAGAGGAATCAGAACCTCCTTCCTCCTGCTGGTGATCCCTCCAGTGATGTATCCTAGAATTCTATTTGCTTTTCCCACTGCCTGGTCACACTGTTTGCTCATTTTGCAATCAATTGAAATAAGCACCCCCAAATCTTTTTCTTCTGCAGTGCTGGCCAACACTGTATCCCCAATGCTGTACTCTCTAAGGGGATTCTTATTCCCTAGGTACATTACTTTACATTTAGAAATATTGAACTGAAGTCTCCACTGCTTTGACCAATCTTCCAGCAATACCAAATCATGTTCCATGTTACAGACACCTCTGGGGATATCAACCCTATTACACACCTTTGTATCCTCAGCAAAAAGACATACTTTGCCCAACAAACCTTTAGTTACAGCATCTTACAAAAGTGGGTACACCACTCACATTTTTGTAAATATTTTATTATATCTTTTCATGTGACAACACTGAAGACATTACACTTTACTACAATGTAAAGTAGTGAGTGTAAAGCTTGTATAATAGTGTAAATTTGCTGTCCCTTCAAAATGACTCAACACACAGTCATCAATGTCTAAACCACTGGCAGCAAAAGTGAGTACACCCCTAAGTGAAAATGTCCAAATTGGGTCCAAAGTGTCAATATTTTGTGTGGCCACCATTATATTCCAGCACTTCCTTAACCCTCTTGGGCATGGAGTTCACCAGAGCTTCACAGGGTTGCCACTGGGGTCCTCTTCCACTCCTCCATGATGACATCACAAAGCTGGTGGATATTAGAGGCCCTGTGCTTCTCCAGCTTCCGTTTGCGCTTTTTACTTTTTGCTATAATGCATATCAGTTTAGGCCGATATATATGCTTCAACATATTTTTGGTAAAAATAAATAAATCGCAATATGCGTTTGATTGTGTGACGTTATGCGAGGTGCGTTGGTGGACGGGTGATATTTGTCGCCTTGTATGCATTTATTTGGAGTGGACTGGTGAGAGTCCAAGCCGAGTTTTGCCAGCCACCGTGGCAGAGCTGGTTCCGGCCCGGAGTTTCTGGTCCACTCAAATCCCTCTCCAGCTGCTTGAAATAACCAGGACGAGTTCTCAGTGGAGCTCACCCTAGGACTCCCTGCTTCCACTGAGAGAGACTGCAAATGACAGAGGTTTGTTTGTCTGAAGGTGTCAGGGACAAGCCTGACATCGTATAGAGAGGTATCCTGCTGTCTTAGTTTAGAGCCGGATGGCAAGGTTTTGTTTTGGTTATTTTTGTTTTTTATGATCTGCAACCTTTACCAAATAAACCTGGCAACCCGCCAGATTTTAAGCTTGCCTACCAGCTGCCTTCTTCCTAGGAAAGGCGGTCCAAACGAGCTAATCTCCCACAATTGGTTTCGCAAAAGTTGCCGCATCTACAAACCATGAGAATTGATTTATTTTTTTTTTTTTAATTATTTTTTACTGGTAATGACGGCGATCTGCAATTTTTATCGGGACTTTGATATTGGGGCAGACATGTCGGACACTTTTGACACTTTTTTTGGGACCAATGACATTTATACAGAGATCAGAGCTAAAAATAGCCACTGATTACTGTATAAATGTCACTGGCAGGGAAGGGGTTAACACTAAGGGGGCGATCAAGGAGTTAAATGTGTTCCCTCGCTGTGTTCTAACTGTGTGGGGGCTGGGCTGCCAGGGACATGACAGATCTAACCACCGATGTAAACATGGCGGTTCCCCGTTCTGCTTCTCTAACAGGCGATTGCAACCGCCCCTGTGCCTATCGCCGTTTATAGACTGCATTCTGCACAGCAGAGCCAACCTGTTGCCATAAATGTACACGACATGGTAGGCAAATGGTTAAAGTCACTAAGGCTTTGATTAGATGTGTAGTTGGGTGGTAAAAATGTGCAGTAGAGACATGTTTTTGCCACCCACCAATGGCCACGCTTAACCACTTGCTTCCCGGGCCAATTCTGACACTTCGCCCTTATATGTAAAAATCATTATTTTTTGCTAGAAAATTACTCAGAACCCCCAAACATTATATATGTTTTTTTTTAGCAAAGACCCTAGGGAATAAAATGGCAGTAGTTGCAGCTTTTTAACTCGCACAGTATTTGCGCAGGAATTTTTCAAACGCGTTTATTTTTTTTTTTTTTAGAAAAAAATTGTTTCATGCATAAAAAAAAAAAAAAAAACGTAAAGTTAGCCCGATTTTTTTTTTTTTTTTTTTTTGCATAATGTGAAAGAGGATGTTACACCGAGTAAATCGATACCCTAACATGTTACGCTTGGAATGGTGCCAAACTTCGGTACTTAAAAATCTCCATAGGCGACGCTTTAAAAATTTCTACAGGCTACCAGTTTAGAGTTACAGAGGAGGTCTAGTGCTAGTATTATTGCTCTCACTGTAATTTTCGTGGCAATGCCTCACATATGTGGTTTGAACGCCGTTTACATATGTGGGCGCGGCTTACGTATGTGTTCACTTCTGCGTGCGAGCTCACGGGGAAGGGGGCGCTTTGATTTTTTTTTTTTTTATTATTATTGTTTATTTTAACTTTATTTTTTTATTTTTACACTGTCTCTTTAAAAAATATTTTTTTGATCACTTTTATTCCTATTACAAAGAATGTAAACATCCCTTGTAATGGGAATAGTGCGTGACAGGTACTCTTTATGGAGAGATATGGGGTCAACAAGACCCGAATCTCTCCTCCAGACTGGAAAGACCAGATAAAAAAAAAGAAACAATCTTGGTCTCTCCAGCCACGGCTTTGTTTACTAAAGCTGGCCCGGACTTCATAACGTCACGCCCAGACCTCCGAGGGTCATAGAGATGACTGGTAACCAGATGGTCCCCAGTCATTTCCCTGACAAGCATCCATCCTCTCCCGCTGCCTGTAATGGCGCAGGGAATCGCCAGCTCTAAAAAAACAATATCTGAATGGTGCCTGTAACTGCAGGCATCATTCAGATATCACGACTCAAAGTCTGACGTCGCTGGGCGGAAGTGGTTAAGCTGCATTAGGCAGAAGATTAGGGCGTTTTACATGCCGCAGTCACGTTACATTATGCATAATAAGGAGTTTCCCCCATAACAGGTTTTTAGGGTCACTCTTTCTGGCCAGCCTGTAACCCCAGTGTTATTTGGGAGGTATTGACTGGCTGCTCTGCTGTAAGTTAGGGTTAGGGGGGCGCAAATTACTTGCCTTACCCCGGGCGCTGACAATTAAAAGCAAAAGCCCAGTCTTAGACCCTAGTGGCGTTTGTTTACAACTGAGCATAGTGTCATTTGAAGCTTTTGAGGCAGAATCACACATTTTAGCCCCACAAGACTTCAATGGGAGCTCTAAAAAACTGAAATGTACATTAAAAGCAAAGTATGACCAAAGATTGTTTGGCAATACCTTTCTTGTGGTTGACAGGTGTGTACTTACTTGTGCCCTCCTGTGATGAGAATCAGGCAACAGCAGGGTAAAATCAGCTGTCAGCTGACGTCACAGAGCCGCTCCAGGATGTGGAAGGATTCTGACCATATGGTTGGGATCTACCTAGATGCCTGATCGACAGCTGGCTCTGGTTCTCAGCGCGTCACTTACAGCCTGAGCCAGCCTCTTCTGCCCCATTCACAGTCCTGCGCTCCAGTGCGCACTGGAGGGGCATGTAAGTGGAGTGCAGCATGGTGTGGCGGGAATAACACATACAGTCCAAGTGCAATAAAAGAACTTGTATTGAAATAATGCAAACACAGTTCACAATATACCCGGTGGAAAGATAACCCACTCACAGATCCAGCAGCATGTAGTTTGCAGGTTTCAGCCAAACTGACAGTGCTTGTTTTGAGGGGCAGGGTGCAGCCTGGCCTTCTCCTGCCCAAATGGTAAGATGCCAGAGAAGTTGCTAGCCCTATGATTTCCCTCCTTGTCAGGAACCTTTCTTTGCCTCTAGTTCTGTTCCTACAGGTGGGGTACCTGTCCCTACTCTACCCACACGCAAAATGCGCATCAAGCCTGGGAGCCAGGGGCTTAAAAAGGCTCTGCCTGACCCAAGATGGCCACCAGAGTCACATGGGCTGTTGGATTGCTTTCCCAGTGACCCAGGAAACCATGAAGTTACTGTGTCCTTCTTAACTTCCACTCCAACTTCAGTGCCGCTGCAAAAGAGCACCACCTGCAGTGGAGAAAGTAGACTGCCTACAGGCAGAGCAGAGAGTGGTGACTGACGGCCACCATTCTGCTCAGAGAAAACCAAGAACTGCAGGATCAGTGGTTATGAGGTTGTTCAGTTCTCAGTTTTAGAGCCGACGGGGGACAGCTGCAGCACCACAAGGATAGTGCAGTCATAGAGGTGAGTATATATGTTTGTTTTTTTTCAATTACCACAGTTCTCCTTTAACTAGCTTTCCAATGTCCAAAAATAACAGAAAAACACTCAAGCCTGAAACGCATTCAAAAAATCTGAAAAACATCTGAACAAATGTTCAAACAAAATGCCTGAACAATGACCAAAACAACTCTGCTTAAGAGTTAGTGGAGCCTTAAGCAGGATGTGTATTACTTAGTTAATAAATATATTGTTATCAACCAATCCGTACATGTGATAGCTGCAAAAAAAGAGTAAACACAGTTGATTTATAATAAATCTCTTCAGCCAAACACTAACCATGAGTGAAAGAAATGTTTTTGTGTTGTCAATCATATTCTCTGAAAAATGGCCAAGAAATCATACATTTTGCCAGGGTATGTAAACTTATGAGCACAACTGTATATACCATAAAACAAAATAAAAAGGGTACCTGAAGGATATACATCACTAATAAGATACAAAAAATAGCCCAAATGATGACAACAATGACATATTAAGGTAGATACATAAATAATAATATGAATTGATTATATATTATACCTTGAGCTACTGAGGTCTATTTACAACATAGCTATAACTCTATCTAAAGGTTTATAAAATTCAATACATATAAATAGAAATGCAATACATATAGTTTGTCCATGGCCGATGTAAGAGGAGCATAGTAGTATTATACTGAATGCGATTGTTTATTCATGTATGCACGTGGTTACGTGCCAACATATCCGCCTCACCGTCTGCACTGTAGTCTGCACACACCTACAATACCCAGATATGGTCTATAACTAGACTATACTTATATTGGAAACTCTATGGTGCTAACTTGACCCAAAATGAATGGACCTTGGGATAAACTTGGAAACTGGGAAGGATCGTGACTAAAAGTATAAACTGGGGAAGGAAAATTATTAGAGGATACTATGTACCTCTA
This sequence comes from Glandirana rugosa, assembly GCA_018402905.1. Taxonomy (NCBI): domain Eukaryota; kingdom Metazoa; phylum Chordata; class Amphibia; order Anura; family Ranidae; genus Glandirana; species Glandirana rugosa. The sequence continues at coordinate 2,972,838 of BLSH010404920.1, forward strand.
GGCCCTCGCTTAACCCATTGGGGGATAAAGATGCTAATTTATAATTCCAGAAGGAGTCACACTGAGACACCAAATGTTTTTGGCAATGGTGAGATTTGAAGTGTTGACTAACACTATGTTCAGTGCACCCCTTTTGTATGAACCACCAGTGCTCACCCCACACGTAGGGTGCGTCTCGTACGGCCCACGTATAACAAATTGCAGGGGCACTTTAGTACATAAACAACGTATTCCGTGGAGCAGGTTATGAACTGTCTGATATCAAAACTGTTGGGGGCGTGGCCTGGCATCGTAGGAGAAGGGCGCATGGAGACAGTGCTCCGAGGCTTTCAACCAGAATCCACCACCATCTGGCTGCAGATCAGCAATTTGCGAGGTAACATCTCCTCTCCCACTACCTCTCCACACCCTGCAGTGTTCATCTCCCACGGCAGGTAGTTGGAATCAACCTGCAGATCACCGCACATCAGGCCCCACAGGACCGGATCTAATCCCCTTCATCTGGGGCCCTCCGGTGCCAAAGAGAACACCTTTCACCACAACCGCATCTGCCATCCTCCCCCGCTGGCCCCAGGGATTAGCTGATCAATAAAAAGACACAGGCGGTGAACAACCGTCCGCGAGCCCGGTACGCGAGTCCCCGGCTCCAACACGGCCTACATAATCCACCCGCAGCGGCCATCTTACTCCACCCGCGGTTCACAACAAAGCACAAACCATCCACTAATTCTCTCGCCAAACCTCAGGAATACTCAAGCACAGGCAATCAACCACTAAAACCCTGTTACCCTGCTCCCTCCTGAATGCCTGACAGGCCTTGAGAGTGCGCAAGCAAAGACGGGCGGCCATATTGCTCCACCCAAGGCCTATTACAAGCCAGCAATACCTGTCCTCTCAGTGTCAGACCAACTCAAGACCCACGACTCAAGTCATACGCAGGCGAGAGTTCGGTGCGGGGGGATCCAAAACATACGACTTCACTCTTGCAACAGAACCCATCCGGTCCTCTAGTCACAGGATAACACGAACTCAGCACCCAGAACTCAACCAGACTGTGACTCTCCTGTCCATAACGACCGAACATTATCCGGAACCCACCTCGTTATACCGGCGGGCAGAAACGAACGCGTGAGAGTTCCGGACAGTCCGTAAGTCCTCCCTCGTCCCATTGTCCCAAAATCACCAACTAACGGACACGAACTCATAAGGACTCCAAACCGCTCTCTTAATCACCTACCAAACACGAAACAACACTTGGCGCCCACCTCATTCTACCGGCGACGCCCACCTAATACATCCGGCACAACCTCGG
>BLSH010404920.1:3013812-3026800 GCA_018402905.1 Glandirana rugosa
ACCATCCAACTTGTACATCTAAACAAAGCCTTAGTGACATTGTAAATAAAATACAAAAAAAAGGTGAAAAGTATTCCAGCGCTGCTGAACTTCTGCTGCCTCTTTGCAGCCACTTCTTGCCTACATGTGTGTCCCCCACAGTGACTTTTCATTGCTCTGGTGGGTTTCCGGTCACCATGAAATACTGGAGCCCAGCTGCACATAGAGTGGTAATTGTTGATGGTACACAGGGCTTTATCACAATTTTGTTGCTTAGAATAAAGGTCACGTTTCTTGCGGTGTGACATCATCTTTCATATTATACAAAAATAAAAAATGGGCTAACTTTATTGTTTAGGTTTTTTTTATTCATTAAAAGTGTATTTTTTCCAAAAAATTGTGCTTGAAAGACCGCTGCGCAAATACCATGTGACATAAAATATTGCAGCAACCGCCATTTTATTCTCTAGGGTCTCTGCTAAAAAATAATATATAATGTTTTGGGGTTCCAAGTCATTTTTCTAGCAGAAAACACTGGATATTTAATTGTAAGCCACTAATGTGAGAGAGGGTTTAGTCTATAAATGGTTAAACTTTCCTGATAGCCCGGGAGATAATTGCTTTGAAAGAAGAAGATACATTGTTGTGTTTATTCTTCTAACTCTCAACAAACATTCCAGGCAGCCTGTTTGTTACTTTTCTTCATTCTAAGTAGAAACAAATATCCCGGGCAGTGGCCAAGTGTAACAGCTGTTAGATGAAGCAGAGAACGGCTCTCGCTGAATCTGACAGCTGTTTTACCATAGTGATAGAAGGAACGGCTGACACTCGCCAGGACGCGATTTCTGGTCGCCATGGCGACCTGGCGCCTGGGGTTTGTCGAGGCTTGATTTAAAGTGTCACCAAGGGTTCATTTAGATGTGCAGTAGAGACATGTTTTTGTCACCCTTAAGCTGCGTTAGGCAGCAGATGAGGGTGTTTTACATGCCGCAATCACAATGCATTAGGCATAATAAGGACTTTACCCCTATAACAGGTTTTTAGTGTCACTCTTTCTGGCCAGCCTGTAACCCTGACGTAATGGTGTTACATTGGAGTTATTGACTTGCTGCTCTGCTGTGAGCAAGTTAGGGTTAGGGGGGTGCAAATTACTTGCCTTATCCCAAGGGGCTGACAACCCCACACTACGCTACTCCCGCACTACTCCTAACTTTTTTAGCTGGCTCCTAGATTCAAATTAAATTTGTCAAGCCCTGTCTTAGACCCTAGTGGTGTCTGTTTACAACTGAGCATAGTGTTGTTTGAAGCTTTTGAGGCAGAATCACACATTTTAGCCCCAAAAGACTTCAATGGGAGCCCTAAAAACCTTGTGAAATGTACATTTTGTGCACGTTTTCTTGCCTATACAGTGGGTATAACAGATTATAGGTGTCAGTGTGATGTGGTACATACAGGGGGTATAACAGGTTATAGGTGTCAGTGTGATATGGTACATACAGGGGATATAACAGGTTATAGGTGTCAGTGTGATGTGGTACATACAGGGGATATAACAGGTTATAGGTATCAGTGTGATGTGGTACATACAGTGGGTATAACAGCTTATAGGTGTCAGTGTGATGTGGTACATACAGGGGGTATAACAGGTTATAGGTATCAGTGTGATGTGGTACATACAGTGGGTATAGCAGCTTATAGGTGTCAGTGTGATGTGGTACATACAGGGGGTATAACAGGTTATAGGTATCAGTGTGATGTGGTACATACAGTGGGTATAACAGCTTATAGGTGTCAGTGTGATGTGGTACATACAGGGGGTATAACAGGTTATAGGTGTCAGTGTGATGTGGTACATACAGGGGGTATAACAGATCATAGGTGTCAGTGTGATGTGGTACATACAGGAGGTATAACAGGTTATAGGTATCAGTGTGATGTGGTACATACAATGGGTATAACAGGTTATAGATGTCAGTGTGATGTGGTACATACAGGGGGTATAACAGGTTATAGGTATCAGTGTGATGTGGTACATACAGTGGGTATAACAGCTTATAGGTGTCAGTGTGATGTGGTACATACAGGGGGTATAACAGGTTATAGGTGTCAGTGTGATGTGGTACATACAGGGGGTATAACAGATCATAGGTGTCAGTGTGATGTGGTACATACAGGAGGTATAACAGGTTATAGGTATCAGTGTGATGTGGTACATACAATGGGTATAACAGGTTATAGATGTCAGTGTGATGTGGTACATACAGGGGGTATAACAGGTTATAGGTATCAGTGTGATGTGGTACATACAGTGGGTATAACAGCTTATAGGTGTCAGTGTGATGTGGTACATACAATGGGTATAACAGGTTATAGATGTCAGTGTGATGTGGTACATACAGGAGGTATAACAGGTTATAGGTGTCAGTGTGATGTGGTACATACAGGGGGTATAACCGGTTATAGGTGTCAGTGTGATGTGGTACATACAGGAGGTATAACAGGTTATAGGTGTCAGTGTGATGTGGTACATACAGGGGGTATAACAGCTTAAAGGTGTCAGTGTGATGTGGTACATACAGTGGGTATAACAGCTTATAGGTGTCAGTGTGATGTGGTACATACAGGAGGTATAACAGGTTATAGGTGTCAGTGTGATGTGGTACATACAATGGGTATAACAGGTTATAGATGTCAGTGTGATGTGGTACATACAGGGGGTATAACGGGTTATAGGTATCAGTGTGATGTGGTACATACAGTGGGTATAACAGGTTATAGGTGATGGTGTGATGTGGTATATACAGTGGGTATAACAGGTTATAGGTGACGGTGTGATGTGGTACATACAGGAGGTATAGCAGATTATAGGTGTCAGTGTGATGTGGTACATACAGGAGGTATAACAGATCATAGGTGTCAATGTGATGTGGTACATACAGGAGGTATAACAGGTTATAGGTGTCAGTGTGATGTGGTACATACAGGAGGTATAACAGGTTATAGGTGTCAGTGTGATGTGGTACATATAGGATATATAACAAATTATAGGGGTCAGTGTGTCCTGTGAGGTAGGCTGTCATTCTCTGTTCAGGGGCTCTTGGCTATCACATTTTCCTACAATCATCAGGATGTGTTGAAGTACTGGCAGCCAGTAATGTTTTTAGGTTTTGTGCTGCCCTAGGCCTGACTAAACTCACGCACCCCCTAATTAAAATATGAGCTACCCTTTCCTGTCAAGGCCACACCCCTTCCTGTTTAAGACCCACCCTGACATTTTCTAGTGGGGACACTAGTTCTGAGGGCCTTGGGGGTTTGGAATAGATTTCCTTAAGAGATTTCCTCACACATCCTGTTTGGCTATGGGGCAGCACAACAACTCATTGGCTGTGGCCTGCCACTTGGGCCCCTTGGGACACCCGGGTCCCCTACATATGTATGGGTTGTCCCCCTCTGATGGGTGCTGCTGGTATTGTCATACCGGCAGCAAGTACAGCCGCTTTATGGGGGGTGCCAGACCGGTTTGTCTCCGGGCACAGTCCACCCCATAAGACTAAAAGTGTAGTGCAAGCCGGCGGTGACTCATTTGTGCTGTCCCCCTGCAAAGTGCCGCCCTAGGCCTGGGCCTTGTTGGCCTAGGCCAAGATACAGCGTTGCTGGCAGCTCCAGTATGCAGTGTCTGCAGGGCACCTGCCTAGGACAGCAGTTTGATTTTGGAATATGCAAGAACGTGATTGAGTGATAACGTGACAAAAGCAATCATTTAACCCCTTTCAACAGCTATGTAGAGCATCTGCCATACATTGGCCACAAATGTGTATCTTACCCCCCCGCACATACAGCTTTTCAGTCTTTAAATGTTCATATTGTTTCTGGTGCATATATTGTGCATCCAGTGCATCTGGGATAATCTGAGCACTTTTTCCATCCTGCTCTTAAAGAGGAAGTAAACCTTGATGCTTCCTCTTCGTTGCTCTGATTGACCCTGCAATGTAAAAAGCATAATAGGCTAGTATGTGACACTTACCTGCATTGGAAACCTGCACTGTGTCCCCGCTCCAGGAAGCGCCCATTTTCGCCTCTCTTCCTTCCAAGGCCACGGACTCTGTGATCTATGATTTGCCGGAGCTGCGTGATGTCACTCCCGTGCATGTGAACGGGAGCCACCAATCGTGGCACAATGTCAGTGAAGGAACGGCATGGAGGCTGTTTCTTCACTGTGCATGTGCCTGATGACGTGGGCACATCACAGTAAACTGCATATCTCCTAAACCGTGCAGGAGTGCATCGGATCCTAGTGCAACAACGTTTATTTGTATAAGATATACAGATAACAAAGTAACATTAAACACTCACATTGTGTTCAGGGAAAAAACGCGCGTCTTAGTGAAGCTGTAGTGACTCTCCCATGTGTAGGGCTCCAGGCTGGATCCAGGGCAAGCTGACAGCCAAAGTTCTCACTGAAGCGGTGTGCAGCCGCTGACAAGCTGCACACAAGCCGTCTGCTCCCAACAATGATCCTCTGATTTATAGGAGACTCAATCCAGATACACATCCACGTGATCCTCAACCAATGCCAGCTGATGTCTAATGCTATGGTTTCTTTGACAATGCGTTTCAGAGGGCGTGGCCTCCTTCCTCAGCAGAACAGAGGAAGGAGGTCACGCTCTCTGAAAAGCGTTATCATAGCAATCATAGCGTCAGACATAGCATCAGACATCAGCAGACCTGAGGAAAGAGGCCACGCCCTCTGAAACCCTTTGTCAGAGCAACTATAGTGTCAGGCATCAGCTGGCATTGGTCGAGGTTCACGTGGATGTGTATCTGGATCGAGTCTCCTGGAGATCGGAGGATCCTCCTCGGGTGGCTTGTCGGTGGCTGCACACCGCTTCAGTGAGAACTTTGGCTGTCAGCTTGCCCTGGATCCAGCACATGGGAGAGCCACTACAGCTTCACTAAGACGCTAGTGATTTTCCCTGAACACAATGTGAGTGTTTAATGTTAGTTATCTTGTTATCTTATACAAATAAATTACGTTGCACTAGGAGCTGGTGCTCTCTGTCTTTTATATTTATATCTTAGCAGTTGTGAGTTTTCTGGCTGTTGGACGGAGCAGCGCGGCACATTACACACCACACCAAGTTAACCCCTTCCTTGGTGAATGTTCTCAAAGTCTTGGCATAGTATATTCTTGATCGTCTAGGATTAGAGATGAGCGAACTTCTAGAAGTCCGGGTTCTGCTGGTTCGGCCGAACTTCGGGACAAAGTCCGGGTTCGGGTCCGGACAGAACCCGAACTTTGTCCCGGACCCCGAACCCCATTGAAATCAATGGGGACATGGACTTTTAGGCACAAAAAAGGCTGTAAAATAGTACTGGAAGGTCCTAGAGGTCTGCAAAAGGAAGGAAATGTGGGTAAGGGTGGGACAAGTGACCTACAAAGAAATGGGGACAGGGAAATAACTTTAAATATTTTTGAAAAAATAAAAACATAAAAAATGCAAAAATGGAGATCATCTTCAAAATGGGTCTGAAAAGTATTAATTAACGGTAGAGGCCATTAAACCGTGAATCAGTGCACATCTGTTCTGCACAATTATTTAAAGTCTGTGTGTCACTTTAAATGAAACCGGGGATCAGTGCACATCTGTTCTGCACAATTCTTTAAAGTCTGTGTGTCACTTTAAATGAAACCGGGAATCAGTGCACATCTGTTCTTCACACTTCTGTTTAGTCTGTGTCACTTTTATTATAGCCGCTAATCAGTGCACATCTGTTCTTCACACACAACAGATGTTCTGCACCAGAACAGATGTTATTCACACAGCACATCTGTTCTGCACACATCTGGAAATAGTTTAGAACACTTTACCTAAAACCGGGGAGGAACCATATGCCTGTTCTTCTCTATGCTGTAGTTTCACACACAGATTCCAGATGTTTGAAGAACAGGTGTATGGTTCCGCTCTTTACACACTGTTTGCAGATGTTGGAAGAACAGTGATATCATATTTGTAGGGCACTTGTCCCACCCTTACCCCCATTTCCCTTCCTTTTGCAGACCTCTAGGACCTTCCTGGACTTTTTTTTACAGCATTTTTAAGATTTTTCATTAAAATTACCAGAACCCCGGACCCGAACCCGAACTTTTTTTGAAAAGTCCGGGTCCGGGTCCCGGACACCCCAAAGTTCGGTACGGACCCAAACTTTACAGTCCGGGTTCGCTCAACTCTATCTAGGATCAATCAATTTGTGGTCTTACTTTGCTCTTACAGACTCATGGGACTCTAGCGCTATGTTGGTGTTTTTTGTCTAATTTATATTTTATCTTTGGGGTATAGCTGATACAGCGCATATATAAAGTATTCACCCTCTTGGCAGTTTTACAATGTTATCCTCCTAGAACGTGGACTCACCATGTATTTTGTTTTGTGTTTTGACACTGACCAATGGAAACTATGGGATATTCTTATCAGATTCTTATCATTTTCCCTTCCTGGTTCTTTCTCAAGTCAGCATATGATGGGCCATCTCCACCCTCCTGGTTCTTCCCCATGTTAGCATATGATGGGTCACCTTCACCCTCATCGTTTGATGTGCGAGTAGAACCAGGAAAGGTAATTTCCTGTCAAAGTGGAAACAGATCAAAGATCAATGTAAAACAAAAACACCCACATTTGGAACTTCCACTCGTCGGATTCTTCCCCCCCCTCAGGTGTCACATTCGGCACATTTTGGTGGGGGATATTGTGTCCCAACATCCGGGAGCCCGGGCCACGGCGAATTAAGTCAGTAGCCTGGCTCCCTCCTCCTTACCCCACCGACAAGCCAGTTAGGAAGCGCAGCGTTGCATGCGCAGTAGGGTCCCGGCCATGAAGCCTAAAGGCTCCACTGCCCTATTCCCTTACCCACAATGGACGGGGCTGCACCCGACCAGCGGATCCAAAGATCGGTGGTGGTGCCAACTTCGCTGGACTCCAAGACAGGTAAGTTTCCTAATGTTAAAAGTCAGACTTTTAATTTTTAAAGGGACGGCGGACCTCCTCTTTGAATTGACCTTAAAGTAGTTTTTAAAGGCAGAAGGTTTTTTTTTTTTTTTACCTTAATGCATTAAGGTTAAAAACCTTCTGGGTGCAGCCCCCCCCCCAGCCCCCATTATACTTACCTGAGCCCCATCTCGATCCAGTGATGTGCATGAGATTATTGGCTAATGCTGCTGCCAATGATAGCCAGTGAGCCAATGAGGAGAGAGTGGGGGACAGGGCTGAGCCACGCTCCATGTGTGAATGGACAATCTCCATCCATAGGAGCGTGGCTCGAGAGTGGGCCCGCTTGAGTGTCCCCAATGCAGGAAGCTTGCTATTGGGGACACTCTGCAGGGGGAGGAGCCAAGACCGCTGGCGGGGGACCCAAAAAGAAGAGGATCGGGCTGCACAGAGCAGGTAAGTATACCATGTTTGTTTATTAAAAAATGCATGCAATAGTATGAACACTTGTTGTAGAAACTGTACTCTCTGTTGCAACCATCAATATGGAAAAGCTCCCATTTAGTTTGGAAAGCCAATAGCTTTCTGCTCCTACCTAATCCAAAAGCAGCATGAGTACCAGAACTGTCTGTCCCAGATGTGGGAAGAACTAACCTTTTCCCGGCTTCTGTCTACGTAACCTAGGCGGGGTGATGTCTTTCTCCTTATGGCAAGATTTGGGGAAGGTAGAGTGATCCAAATAACACTGAAAAGATGCTCCCAGCACTGTGCTCTGTGAGATTTGGAGTAACATGCTTTCTTTGGGACCTTATTGAAACATGATGGCATGCACCATGGTGGTTGGAGGAAAGGTGAGTGTGTTGTATTTTTTCCTCCCCTACAGGTCCTGTTTATACCATTTATTGTAAGTGTTTCAGCAAGGTGGAGTAGCAACAGTAAACACCAGACCAGGTCCACTTTGTGATTTTCCCACACTTCCTGTCACTGTGACATGTGTACAAATAGGGAGTGGAGTTGTTGCAGGACAGAGGGCACAGATGGCAATAAAAACATCATTGGAAGTTTTACCTCTTCCTCACTCTACCAAAAATCTATTTTTGTCTGTGCCTCTGTTAGAGATATTTCACATCACTTTCTTTCTTGACAGGGTCTATGGCCTCTTGCACACTGCTGCCTGAAACAACTCCGTTTTCATTTTCAGTCATGCAGGCATTTTTTAATAATCTAAATACAGCCCATTGTTTTCAATGTGCTTGTACACACAGGCATGTAAACATGCTCTACGTATTGATCAGTTAAAAAAAAAATACAGAAATCTGAGTTTACAATCTGTATTTTTGTATGACTGGTATAACATGTAGTGCTACAAAAAATAATCAAGTGAATAATAACCAAATACTGTATAGAAATATTCAACAGTCCCATATAAATGATAAGAGTTAGGTAGATCCAACAGCCAGGATCGAAGGTAGATGGAGCTCCTTCCCTCCATCACAAAAGCCTGTCACCAACACCCAAATAAAATGTCCTCTTACTGGAACTCAAGGACCCCCTGAACCAGGTAGGTCAAATAGGCTTTTGGGGACTTTCCCCTTGTAACAGTGCTCCATCTGAATTTCAGCAGACACGACAACGGTGTCTCCGCAAGATCCCAGGATGCATACCACCAATTTCCACAAGTGTAGTACATAAAGATAGAAAAACACTAGATGGTGTAAAACCTTAAAAGCAGATCTTTTATTTAAAACAAGTGCTACTGACAATATGTAAAAAATATATGCGCGGGGGTGTGGTTTGACCTCGGACGGAGATGGCTGCCTGACGCACGAGCTCCTGCACATAGAGGACTGAAAAACCTCTTCCTTGGGGAATCTACGACGCCACACAGGTATGAGGAGAACTAACAGGAGCGCCTCCATCCACCGCCCGTCCTGGGAGCGAGACCCCGCTCAGCCGCAACATTCCGGAGACATTCCGAACACTACGTTCGGGAACCCACATGGCCTCCCAGGCCTCTCAGGCGCTCCCCACGCACCCATTCTGACACCCTGGGAGAGGGTTGGATCGGGGCCCCATCATCCTCCACTACACCACCCAGCTTACTCGACCTGCAGCCGGTCGCTTCAGACAGTAAAAACACCCTGATGTCCGCAATCACGGAGCTCCGGACGGATGTCTGTGCTACTGCCGCCCGACTTGATGAGGTTGAGCATACCACAGGGGCCCACGCAGAAGCCATCCACCAAGTCCAAAAGACGTATGATGCACAACTGCCACATCTCCTTGAGATGCACAGACATCTCGAGGATTTAGATAATCGTGGTCGCCGACATAACATCAGGCTCAGAGGCCTACCTGAGGAGGTGGAAGCTGCCATGCTGGAGCCTACGGTGGTCGCCATTTTCAATGACTTGCTCAACCGCCCGCCAGAGTCCCCAATAGAAATAGAAAGGATTCACAGAGCTTTGCGTCTATGCTATGCTGCCTTGTAAACTACACACTTAAAGAAGAAATACTCCGCAAAGCCAGAGAGAGGAATCATATACAATACCAACATGCTGAGATAAAATTCTTCCAAGACCTGTCGCAGATCGCCCTTCAGAATAGGCGTGCCCTGCACCCCTTGCTTGACACCCTTAGATTGAGGGGCATCGCATGCCGGTGGAAGTTCCCCTTCTGTTTGTCGGCCACACCCAGAGGACGCACACATGCTGAGGACCCCGGATGACTTGCCATCCTTCTGCGACTCTCTGGGCCTACCCTTAACAGAATTGCCGGACTGGTATCCATTCTTCTACCCTACAGAACCCTGGAAACTGGTAGCCGGAAGTCCTTCACCTAAAGCCCAGCGCAATAGATCTCGCAGATGCAGGCAAGATCCCTCGTCACCGAGACCTGCCAGGCGAGAGCTGAACCAACGAAGCCCTCAGGCTTCACCTACTTAACTTGCACCATAGACCGTTCGCGGTCCGCCTTGCCGTCAGCTGCAGATAAGTAATACCTTCTTTCTCCCACTGCTGAAAACTTTCTTGAGCTTGCACACTTTTTCCTATCCAATCCCCCGTTCCCTTTTTTTTCCCCCCTGCCCACACAGACTAATACCATGAACAGTAACGGTATCCTATTGGGTATAGGTGACAATTTACCATGAAACGCCGTTATTGCCATTGTTAGAGAGGACTGCACTAGTCCCCCGCACCTGCCTATGTACCACTATGGGCCAACCCTGATGAACTTGCCTATTAGCTGTCTCCAACCCTGACAGCAAACAGCCCTGCATACTTCTATGGGACTGACTTAAACATAAGTGGCAAGCTCCCAAGGAATAAGATTATTATGGGGGTCTTTTCTCTGAACAGGATTCCCCCCCTCCACTTCCCACCCCCTTTTTTTTTCTTTTTTTTTTTTTCTTTTTGGAGGAACTATATACCCTCACTACACGGCATAAACATGTGCCGCTGAGAACTGTGTAAATGTATGGACACTGCTTATATCATTCGCTGTGTCCCCTTATCCTGCATTTCAATCTGCACTCCTTCCACCTATCCCGTACCCCCCTTTTTTTTCCCACTCCCTTCCCCCACCCCCTCCCTTAACCCTTCCTTACCTGCCCCCCCCCCTTAATACTCTTCTCCAGACCCCGAAGAACCTCCAATGCTCGGTCAACTGTCCCATTTTAAACTTCTCTAGCATCCTAGACAGGGATGGTGTTCTAGAGTGGGCCAACACTGTTGTAGCTTCTTCTCCAAGTTATATTGGTTTTCTTGTTGGCTGTTATATTTTAACTGATGTTGGCTTCTGCCATAATGTAGTGTGGGGCCGGCTCTGGGGGGAAACGCGCAACATTGAGAGCGTTTGCCCAGATGCGGGTGACCCCCTAGAGCGGACTCCCACCAGTGTGATCTATATGATCACCTATTACACTTGTTTCTAGAGAAAAAATTTCTTTTACGATTTAATTGTTTTTCCTGAAATGCTATTTTAACATCCTTGGAGGAGATTTGCTGAGGCTTTTGAGTGGGAGGTACACATAGACAACCCCATTCTTGATATTATAGACAAAGCCACCTTTTATTGGAAAGGAAGCAGCAGAGTACCGTAACAGGGACAATACTGACAGATACTGACAGATCGAACAGAATGGGTTTCCCTGACATGCATATTTTACTTCACAATGTGCCTCCCCTCAAACAGCATCAAAATGGAATTGAATAATCTTATTGGTTTATGTATTGTTGTAAACTCAACCTGTCTCAGACAACATTGCATCCCTCTCTTTGTTGGATTCCCCTTCCACCTTTATAATTCGCCCTCATGGTCCTCTTCAGTGCAGCCCCTCAGTTACGATTGTCTTTCTTACAACCCCACACAGTGCCTCACCAATAGGTCACTGAACTTCTGGCACTCTCTTTCTTTCTTCAAGGTGAGATAGTGGCTCTATCCTCGCCTCTGGTGATTCACCTTTCTGTCTCTCTTTCCTTGGAAGAACTAATTCTCCATTTCTCTATATCTTCAAAGGTCTGTCTCTTTTCTACCCTACGGCCGCCCCATTTTACTAGTGGCTTTGCTTTCATTTTGCTGATTCTCTCTACTTCACCCCTAAACTTTCTTTCTTCTCCCCCCCTTCAAACCCGCCCTTTTTTTTTCTGGGCCCACTCCCAATATCCAGATCGTACACACGTTTCTCCTCATTTGCACCAAACCATGGATCGAAATGGAAGGCCTCCTTTACATGTAAAGTATCTTACTTTAAATGTCAAAGGCCTTAACATTCCTGAGAAACGATCCCAAGTATTGACTGAACTGAACAAACATAAGGACCATATAGTTTTTTTTACAAGAAACACACTTTCGCACAAATTCAATCGCCATATTGTCCAATAAAACATTCCCTATTGCTATACACGCCACAAACCCCCTCTCCAAGACCAAAGGTGTATCAGTTCTAATCTCTAAACATATACAATTCCAAATTTCAGATTCTCTTATTGATCCTGAAGGGAGATATTTGTTTCTTAAAGGGGCGCTGGGCTCTTGCCCGATCACCCTGGTAAATATCTACTGCACTAACGAACACCAAGTCACCTTTTTTCAGAAAGTACTAGACCTCTTACTTGACTTCCAGCAGGGGATGCTGACACTGGGTGGGGATTTTAATGCGCCGCTATCCCCCCTGATTGAAACATCCACAGGTACGTCTAACCTACCGTACAAGGCCCTACACCGAATTAAAATGTCTTTGCACAAATTATTTCTGCATAACACATGGCGCACGTTGCACCCAAAAGATAAGGACTATACGTTTTTTTCTGCGCCCCACCACAAATACTCCAGGATAGACTACTTCTTCTTATCCCAAACTGACCTTACATTACTTCAACAGGCCACAATTGAGCCAAAGTATCTCTCTGATCACCACCCTATCACAATTACACTACTCCTCCCAGACACCATTTCATCCACCAAGATATGGAGGCTCAATGCATCACTTCTAAAGGACCCTTTAACCACTTGCCGACGGCTGATCGGCATTTGACGGCGACAAAGTGGCGCTGTAACGCGAATCGCCGTCATACGACGGCGGCCGCGAACTCGCGCCGTGTGCGCGCGCAATGTCGCGGTGAAACAGCGGCAGTTTACGGCTAGTCGGCAGCCGTTCACCAATTTCCCAGGAAATCTTCACTACGTAACTCGGAGGTATAGAACCACCTACTTTACCACAGACCCTCCTCATCACATTAACACTATCCCACCACTAGTCTCTCTATGAAACCGAGTTAACACCGGACAACTTCATTACATTCCAGTCAAACCCTATTCTTCTTCATCAGATAGGACCTCATAAACACCACCCCGCGTCTTTTTTTGCATATCAGGAATAGAAAACCCACGTTGCACGCGGTACACAATACGTCTTTATTAAACACGTTTCTGTAAAATTAAGCCACATCCCGGAACATGCCATCCAATCTGCATGGACACCTACAAAGTTAGTCCCCCCTATCGCCGCGTAATTTTAGGGGTGG
>BLSH010404920.1:3043417-3058612 GCA_018402905.1 Glandirana rugosa
GATCAGATCTGATCAATTTTCAATGATTGGCACCATAGCTTGTAGACTCTATAACTTTCACAAGGACCAAATAATATACACTTATTTGGGTTATTTTTACCAAAGATAGGTAGCAGTATAAATTTTGGCCAAAATTTACAAAGAAAAATTACTAATTTGCAAAATTTTATGACCGAAACAAAGAAAAAGGCATTTTTTCCAAAAAATGTCAATCTTTTTTTATTTGTAGCACAAAAAATAAACCCCCTCCTAGTGATTAAATACCACCAAAAGAAAGCTCTATTTGTGTGAAAAAAAGGACGCAAATTTCATATGGGTACCGTGTTGCATGACTGAGTAATTGTCATTCAAAGTGTGATAGTGCTGAAAGCTGAAAAATGGCCTGGACAGGAAGGGGGTTTTCGTGCCAGGTACTGTTGTGGTTAAATGCATTTTTCTGGATATTTTTGTTGTTATTCAGTCTCTCACTGTTAAAATAAACCTACCATTAAAATTATAGACCGATCATTTCTTTGTCAGTGTGTAAAATCAGCAGAGGATAAAATACTTTTTTTCCCTTACTGTATACCCTACAAAGTAGAAAACCTCTTCTGTCTTGTTTTTATTTATATAATAAAAAATAAAAAAAACCCAGAGTTGATCCAATGCCACCAAAAGAAAGCTCTCTTTGTGTGGAAAAAAATATATAAATTGAATTTGCATACAGTGTTGCATGACCACGTTATGGCCAGTTAAAGTAGCACAGTGCTGAATAGCAAAAAATGTCCTCATAAAGGGGGTAAAACCATCCAGAGGTCAAGTGGTTAAACATTGTTACAATAAAAACATAATATATAATGGGTTCAGTGAAAACACTCTGTAGTTCCCTTGATGTAAACATAATAATCTTTGCATTTCTGAACTACAAGAGAAGAACACAGTATCGATTTTATTGCATTTGCAGGTTTTGGTGGCTGCATGAAAGATATCCGATTTACACAAGGTGTTGTTGTTAACATTGCATCTGTGTCCAGCACCGCTGTCAGAGTCGATCTGGATGGCTGCCCATCAACTGACAGCTCCGTTAACTGCAGAGGGAATGACTCCATCATAGTCTATAGAGGGGGAGAGGAAACAGCTCGTGATCACAGCCTGCAACCCTTCAAAGGTACAGAAAGGAAATCACTCCTCATCAGCGGCGTCTACAAAATTCTTAATTCCATATTATCAGTAGAGATGTTTAATGTGACTTGGAATATTTTCTAGATGCCAAAACAATAGTAGATGAACGCTCACTAACTAAGACAATGATTAAAACAATGCATCTATAAGCTAAATGTTGTGCGTATTTGCAATTTGTTTAATGCAGCCCTGTCACTGGTATGACAACAAAAATGAAATACAGCCACCTTGTAAAAGAATATCTGTTCTTCCAGCAGCGGTGGTTAAAATCTTAGTTCTACCCAACAATTTGAAGTGTGTCGGACAGTGTCTCACCTGCTGCTAGCTTTAGTTCCTCCGGCCTACCTCTACATCTCTGCAAGAAATGGTAGTATTCACACTTTAAAACAAACCTGTGGCTTTCCTTGCTGACATCTTGTTCTGAAAATGCTGGCTGCCAAGCTGATCCAGTGGTTTCTCAGTCTATTGCCCTATATCTGATACTCTCTATTGGATTGGAACTCCAGAGACATGTCTAAACAGCCAGGGAGAGGGAGGGGAAGAGTCACTTCTCTGGCTCATTCAGTTGTGTTTGTGAATTAAGGCTTGAGCTACTGAGCTCTATAAAAAACAAGATTTATTTTCCTTTTTTTTTGTTTGCAAAAGGGCTAAGAATAGAGAGGTAAAAAGGGTGAAGATTGGTGCTGGGACGTAAGCCAGCACCAATAGAATTTAACTGTTTGTACTATATCGGTTTTCCTAAATTATATCTCCCCCCTGTTGTATATATAATCTATACCACATTAACTATGTCATTATACGATGTAATGTTCAATATTATTAGACGGTATTGTTATTGATGATATGGCTATGGCACGACATACTGTACTGTTTCATGATCTTCCAATAAAAAAACGTTTGTAAACAAACAAAAAAAAAAGTGTGAAGATTAAACTAAACTCAACCTGTTAGCAGTAGATGTTATAATAAAATATTCATATCCATTATTTTATATTTATTCTATTAAAATAAAATTGAATATATAATATATATATATGCAGTATCTCACAAAAAGTGAGTACACCCCTCACATTTTTGTAAATATTTTATTATATCTTTTCATGTGACAACAGTGAAGAAATGACACTTTGCTACAATGTAAAGTAGTGAGTGTACAGCTTGTATAACAGTGTAAAAATGTTGTCCTCTCAAAATAACTCAACACACAACCATTAATGTCTAAACTACTGCCAACAAAAGTGAGCACACCTCTAAGTGAAAATGTCCAAATTGGGCCCAATCAGCCATTTACCCTCCCCGCTGTCATGTGACTTGTTAATGTTACAAAGTCTCAGATGTGAATCGGGAGCCGGTGTGTTAAATTTGGTGTTATCACTCTCACTCTCTCATACTGGTCACTGGAAGTTCAACATGCCACCTCATGGCAGATAACTGAGGATCTGAAAAAAAAGAATTGTTGCTCTACATAAAGATGGCCTAGGCTATAAGAAGACTGCCAAGACCTTTAAACTGAGCTGCAGCATGGTGGCCAAGACATACAGTGGTTTAACAGAACAGGCCTTGCCATGGTCGACCAAAGAAGTGCACGTGCTCAGCGTCATATCCAGAGGTTGTCTTTAGCAAATAGACACATGAGTGCTGCCAGCATTGCTTCAGAGGTTGAAGGGGTGGGGGGGGGTCAGCCTGTCAGTGCTCAGACCATACGCCACACACTGCATCAAATTGGTCTGCATGGCTGTCGTCCCAGAAGGAAGCCTCTTCTAAAGAAAGCCTGCAAACAGTTTGCTGAAGACAAGCAGACTAAGGACATGGATTACTGGAACCACATCCTGTGGTTTAATGAGACCAAGATAAACATATTTGGTTCAGATGGTGGCAAGCATGTGTGATGGCAACCAGATGAGGAGTACAAAGACAAGTGTGTCTTGCCTACAGTCAAGCATGGTGGTGACAGTGTCATGGTCTGGGGCTGCATGAGTGCTGACAGCACTGGGGAGCTACAGTTCATTGAGGGAACCATGCATGCCAACATGTATTGTGATATACTGAAGCAGAGCATGATCCCCTCCTTTCGAAGACTATGCCGCAGGGCAGTATTCCAACATAACGACCCAAACACAACTCCAAGACGACCACTGCCTTGCTAAAGAAGCTGAGGGTAAAGGTGATGGACTGGCCAAGCATGTCTCCAAACCTAAGCCCTATTCAGCATCTGTGGGGCATCCTCAAATGGAAGGTGTAGGAGGGCAAGGTCTCCAACATCCACCAGCTCCATGATGTCGTCATGGAAGAGTGGAAGAGGACTCCAATGGCAACCTGTGAAGCTCTGGTGGACTCCATGCCCAAGAGGGTTAAGGCAGTGCTGGAAAATAATGGTGGCCACACAAAATATTGGCACTTTGGACCCAATTTGGACATGAGGGGTGTACTCACTTTTGTCGCCAGCGGTTTAGACATTAATGTCTGGGTGTTATTTTGAGGGGGCAGCAAATTTACACTGTTATACAAGCTGTACACTCATTACTTTACATTGCAGCAAAGTGTAATTTCTTTAGTGTTGTCACATGAAAAGATACAATAAAATATTTACACAGATTTGAGGGGTGTACTCACTTTGTGAGATACTGTGTGTATATGTGTGTATGTATATATATATATACAGGTGCTGGTCATATAGTTAGAATATCATCAAAAAGTTGATTTATTTCACTAATTTCATTCATTCATTACACACAGACTTCAAATGTTTATTTATTTTAATTTTGATGATTATAACTGACATCTAAGGAAAATCCCAAATTCAGTATCTCAGGAAATTAGAATATTACTTAAGACCAATACAAAGAAAGGATTTTTAGAAATCTTGGCCAACTGAAAAGTATGAACATGAAAAGTATGAGCATGTACAGCACTCAATACTTAGCTGGGGCTCCTTTTGCCTGAATTACTGCAGCAGTACGGCGTGGCATGGAGTCGATCAGTCTGTGCCACTGCTCAGGTGTTATGAGAGCCCAGGTTGCTCTGATAGTGGCCTTCAGCTCTTCTGCATTGTTGGGGCTGGCATATCGCAGCATCCTCTTCACAATACCCTATAGATTTTCTATGGGGCTAAGGTCAGGCGAGTTTGCTGGCCAATTAAGAACAGGGATACCATGGTCCTTAAACCAGGTACTGGTAGCTTTGGCACTGTGTGCAGGTGCCAAGTCCTGTTGGAAAATGAAATCTGCATCTCCATAAAGTTGGTCAGCAGCAGGAAGCATGAAGTGCTCTAAAACTTCCTGGTATACGGCTGCGTTGACCTTGGACCACAGAAAACACAGTGGACCAACACCAGCAGATGACATGGCACCCCAAACCATCACTGACTGTGGAAACTTTACACTTTACCTCAAGCAACATGGATTTTGTGCCTCTCCTCTCTTCCTCCAGACTCTGGGACCCTGATTTCCAAAGGAAATGCAAAATTGACTTTCATCAGAGAACATAACTTTGGACCACTCAGCAGCAGTCCAGTCCTTTTTGTCTTTAGCCCAGGCGAGATGCTTCTGATGCTGTCTGTTGTTCAAGAGTGGCTTGACACAAGGAATGCGACAGCTTAAACCCATGTCTTGCATACGTCTGTGCGTAGTAGTTCTTGAAGCACTGACTCCAGCTGCAGTCCACTCTCTGTGAATCTCCCCCACATTTTTTAATGGGTTTTGTTTCACAATCCTCTCCAGGGTGTGGTTATCCCTATTGCTTTCCACAACAATGCATGCATATACAACAGCTTAAGTGGCGCTAGAATATTATCAAAAGTCCATACTACAGGCACATAAGCAATGGTCAATCACGAACAGTTTCCTTTAAGATGCTAACTATATTAAACACCCTGTGATAGGTGACCGTCCTTTAGCATATATTGATATTCTTAGAATCCTAAGGCAAATGGGTAAACATCTTTTATAGGAGTAATTTCTTCCACCGACCACCACGTGGTGCCCGACTTCCCCCATAAGATGGATCCTTACCACAGCTCCATGCTAGGCACTCATCATGCTCTAGCTGACACGCTAAATGGTGCTACTCCTGCACTTCAGGAAGCAGTACATAGTGTAAAACCGCAATCACTTTTATTCCAGATCATTCAAATCATCCATATAAAAAAGCGTCCCCTTGTATGGGTGGGCTCTTACCAGAACTTCCAAGCAATGTACACAAGATGTTTATGTGTGGACGCCACCCATCCTTGGACTTCTTAGGGCTTATAACCTGAAGTGTAGGAGTAGCACCATTTAGCATGTCAGCTAGAGCATGATGAGTGCCTAGCATGAAGCTGTGGTAAGGATCCATCTTATGGGGGTAGTCGGGCACCTGCATGTACACGTGGTGGTCGGTGGAAGCAATTACTCCTATAAAAGATGTTTACCCATTTGCCTTAGGATTCCAAGAATATCAATATATGCTAAAGGACGGTCACCTATCACGGGGTGTTTAATATAATTAGCATCTTAAAGGAAACTGTTCGTGATTGACCATTGCTTATGTGCCTATAGTATGGACTTTTGATAATATTCTAGCGCTGCTTATGCTGTTGTATATGCATGCATTGTTGTGGTATTCTGTTTCTTTTAAAGTGGCAGCTGTTTCTGTTATATACTTAGTTTGTTATCTACATCCTTAGTGGCACAGATCCAGGATCTATAGTTGCAGGGTGAACCTAGATCTAGTTGGTTGACATATCCCTATTGCTTATAAACTTTTTTCTATCACATCTTTTCCTTCCCTTTGCCTCTCTATTAATGTGCTTGGACACAGAACTCTGTGAACAGCCAGGCTCTTTTGCAATGACCTTTTGTGTCTTGCCCTCCTCGTGCAAGGTGTCAATGGTCGTCTTTTGGACAACTGTCAAGTCAGCAGTCTTCCCCATGATTGTGTAGCCTGCAGAACTAGACTGAGAGACCATTTAAATGCCTTTACCACTTTTTTGAGTTAATTAGCTGATCAGAGTGTGGCACCAGATGTCTTCAATATTGAACCTTTTCACAATATTCTAATTTTCTGAGATACTGAATTTGGGATTTTCCTTAGAAGTCAGTTATAATCATCAAAATGAAAAGAAATAAACATTTGTAATATATCCGTTTGTGTAATATGAATGAATATAATATACAAGTTTCACTTTTTGAATGGAATTAGTGAAATAAATCAACTTTTTGATGATATTCTAATTATATGACCAGCACCAGTGTGTGTATATATATATATATATATATATATATATATATATATATATATATATATATATATTGTACATGACGCCAAGGTTGGGTCCTGGACGGGTGCTATATATAGCAATATTTGGTTTGTGGTCCCTTTAAGGCAGTGGTTCTCAACTCCTGTCCTCAGGGCCCACCAGCAGGCCTGATTTTAAGTATAACCTTGGGGAGATGCAGACAATCACTGAGCAGCAAATTATATCACCTGTGATGTATTTCAGTTATCCTGGCCTGTTGGGTCCCGAGGACAGGAGTTGAAAACCACTGCTTTAAGGGAAGTGTGGAAGTGCTCAGGAGGTCACCTGAGATGGGTGAGAAATTTCGGCGATAGCCATGTTAGAGAGGACTGGCTCGCAGTTCTTTTTGTGTTAATAGAGAGATACTTGGGACCCGGAATTTCGGAGGCCCTGAAGTGATCTTTGGGTGGGAAAAGGGCCTCCACTCCTGACTACAAGGATTCCAGCACACACTGGGTTAAGAGTCTCCAGGAAGCAGCTCTTAAAGATAGGAAGTGGTGTTAGAGGTGCTGAGGAGGAGCTGTGTGGAGACACCTGTTTTGGAGAGCTGCATGTATGCTGAAAGCTGAAATCGCTGACAAGGACTGTGCTAAAACCTTGGGGAAAAGACCTATCCACGCACTTGTATGTGCCTTTTTACTTTTATGTTTACTTTGTGCTGAAGTTAAGCGGACTTTGCTGCTTGAAGCCTGACTTGTCTGCTGAAAATTAAAGCCTCTTCGTTTTAAAGTTTACCGGCTTTGTACTCGATCCCGTTGAGCTAAAACCCCCCAATATTACAACTGGAGGAGGATGCGGGCAGAGTGCATTTGCAGCCACAAAAGCGGTTTAAAAACAGATATATTGATAATAAATGGCTTTAGTCAAACACTAACCATGAGTGAAAGAAATTTTTTTTGTGTTATAATTCATATTCTCTGAAAAATGGCCAAGAAATCATAAATTCCGCCAGGGTATGTAAACATAAAAGCACAACTGTATAGCACTTTTTATTTAATAGGATGAAGATAAAATAATGGATGTACATATTGTATTAAAACATTTACAGCTAACAGATTGAGTTTAGTTTCATCTTTACCCTTTTTACCTCTATCTATTTTTAGCCTTTTTGCTAATATTTTATTTATTGTGTTCATGATTAAAAAAAACACACGTGTGTGTGTGTGTGTGTATGTATGTATGTGTGTATATATATATATATATATATCTTTTCTTTTTTTTTTAATCATGAACACAATAAATAAAACATCCCATTTCATTTTTGCGTGGATGACACAAAGGCTAGGCTGACTTTCTCCTGGCCCATCTATGTCTGTGTGGATTCTTCCATCACCTGAACATACCCAAATGACCTCTCATGAAGTGCTCAAGCAAAATGTCCAAACAGCTTCATCTAACTGCTCCTGGACCTGTCACTCCAATATGGTACTATGGGGTTTTACAAAAACAAAATACACTAGTCTTTTCCTTGATAACATAATTTAACTCTTTTGCCCACCAGATACTGTTGTATGCAAAAGTTTAGGAACCCCTGACAGTTTTCATGATTTTCATGGAAATTTCCATTTGAAATTGTCAGGGGTTCCTAAACTTTTGCATACAACTGTATCTATATAGATTTATATTAACATCTCTATCCTTCTTCACAGAATACTTGTACAGGGTGATTGCATCAAATGAAGGAGGATCCAGAGCTAGTGATTGGATCAGAGGTCGCTCTAAAGCTGCGTGTGAGTATAGAAGATGTAATGTGCATAGAATCAATCTGCCACACCTATGTGAGTGTGTATGAAAAGCAATGAAAGTAACCAGGTCAGATTATGGTATCTGTATACTACTAAAAATCTATCAGGATATTCTAAGGTACACAACAAAAGAACATGGCATGTGTTAAAATGTAAAGTGGATGTTACCTTTTGCTGATTTGCTTAAAAAGGTGCTGGGGCTGCCATCCTTGTTCTTGCTTTACTTTTTAAACCAAAATCTGCCCTGTACCCATGTAGACCTAAGCAACAGATTCGCCCCAGTCTCACCGCTCTCGCATGCCTGCGGGGGGGGGGGGGGGGGTTTGCAGCGCAGCGATCATGGGCACGCGGCGGTACCCCGATCTCGGTAAAGAGCCGATGATGTGACTCTTTACCCATGTGATCGGCTGTGTCCAGTCACATGTAAACGCGGAAGTGCTGGTAATCGGCTCTCCACTTACAGAGTGTGAGCAGAAGAGAGCCGATCAGCGCCATCTCGTAGGAGAGACTGTACAGGTAATCAACTGATCATCAGTGCCCTGATTATTAGTGCAGCCCCAACAGTGCCCATCAGTGATGCCAATTTGTGCCCATCAGTGATGCCAGTCAGTGCTGCCTTTCAGTGCCCATCAGTGCCCATCATTGCCGCTTATCCATGCCACCTATTAGTGCCCATCAGTGCCCTCTATCAGTGCTCTTCAGTGCCACCTATCAGTGCCCATCAGTGCAGCATATTAGTGCCTCCTCATCAGTGCCCATAAGTGCTGCCTCATCAATGCCGCCTATCAGTGCCCATCAGTGCAGCCTATCAGTGCCCATCAGTGTCACCTCAGCAGCTCACATCAGAGAGAAAGAGAAAAATTACTTATTTACAAAATTTTCTGACAGACTAAGAAAAACTTTTTGTTTTTCAACATTTTCGGTGTTATTTTGATTTTTTAGCAAAAAATTAAAAAAAAACAGCCATGATTAAACACTTCAGCCCCAGAAGAATTTCATAGTTTAGGACCAGAGCACTTTTTGCGATTCGGCGCTGCGCCGCTTTAACTGACAATTGTGCGGTCATGCGGCGTTGTACCCAAACGAAATTTGCGTCCTTTTTTTCCCACAAATAGAGCTTTCTTTTGGTGGTATTTGATCCCCTTTGCGTCATTTCTGATCGCCGCTATAAACAAAAGAAGAGCGACAATTTTGCAAAAAAACACAAATTTCTTACTTTTTGCTAAAATACAAATCCAAAAAAAAATCTAAAAAAAATATTTTTTTTCATTGGTTTTGGCCGATTTATATTCTTCCTCATATTTTTGGTAAAAAAAATCGCAATCAGCGTTTATTGATTGGTTTGCGCAAAAGTTGCTGCGTTTACGGATGATGAGAATTAATTTCTGGGGTTTTTAATTTTTTTATTTTTTACTAGTAATGGCGGTGATCTGTGATTTTTAGCGGTACTGCGACATTGCAGCGGACATGTCGGATACTTTTGACACTTTTTTGGGACCATTGGCATTTATACAGCGATCAGTGCTATAAAAATGCACTGATTACTGTGTAAATGCCATTGGCAGTGAAGGGGTTAACCTGCAGGGGGCACTCTAAGGGTTAACTGTGTTCCCTGGGCGTGTTCTAACTGTGTGTGGGCTGCCGTGGCTGGGGAAAGGGGATGATCACAGCTTCCATATACAGGAAGGCTGTGATCATCGCCCTTCCCCCTCTATGAGAACAGAGATTCGTGTTTACATACACGGACCTCCGTTCTCTCGCTGCAGGGGGGACATCGCGGGTAGCCGGCGGAGATCGAGTCTGCCCTACCCGCTCCCTGGCCCCCCCCCCCCCCCGAACACAGTAAGCGCACGTGCGCGCCTCCGGCGGGGCGCGCGCACTCACAATATTAGTTATTGCGGCCGCCATCAGGTGACGGCGTTTCGTGATAACGAGCCACCTTGCCACCGTCACGCTGCAGCGGGCAGTTATCAAGTGGTTAAATACCACCAAAAGAAAGCTCTATTTGTGTGAAGAAAAAAATTATAAAAATGTCATTTGTGTACAGTGTTGCATGACCACGCAATTATCATTCAAAGTGTGACAGTGCTGAAAGCTGAAAATTGGCCTGGACAGGAAGGGGGTGCAAGTGCCCAGTTTTGAAGTGAGTAAACAGACCCTGTACCCACAATTTTTAAGCAAAACACACCTTTCAATTCTATAAATTGCATTATCATATGCATACCAAGTAGCTTGCATTGACTGCGATGCATTTCGACAAAATTTCAGGGAAATGAAAACATCAGTTTCACTCATCCCTATTGATATTACTTGTAGATCTCAGTTGCTATTTGTTTACCACTTCAGTTCTCTCACCTGTACACCCCCCTATGGAACATTTTGCTATAGGCCTATTTATCCTGTAATAACTTTGTCATGAGAAAACAAAAAAAATAAATACATTTGAGTGTAAGTAAAAATATATATATGTATAGTTAATGTTCATAAAAGGTTTGCTTTTTTACTCTTTAAGGCCTCATACACATGGACATTTTTATAGCGACGTTTTTCAGCGTGTTTTGCAGCTTAACAGCGCATCTCCATGTTATTCAATGGCCCCATACACACACTGACGTTCTTGAGCTGTAGATGGCGCCGGGGTTTGTGAGCTGCAAGCAGAACCCATGACCAGCGCATTCTAAAGCTGCAGCTCTAGAGCGTTTTTGAAGCTGAGCCAGCAAAATGCTCACTAACGTGCATTAGCACCGTAGCGACGTTAACCAGCATTTTTAGCGTCGGCGGTTTTAGGTCCAAAAATAGTAGAAGCATGTCTTTTCAAACAAAACGCGACCTAGCGCTGACGCTCAATAACGCGCATTAACGCCAATGCAAAACACAGATGAAATCGCGTTTTTAACGACGATTTTTTCCTGACGTTGATCCCGATGTTGCAGCTCGTTTTTTTCAATACGCCCGTGTGTATGAGGCAATATGACATTAAAATAATCATCCTACCTAGCACATAGCATTGCAAAGTTATTTATAAATATAATGCATATTTCTTTAATGGAACACTAAAAAAATAGTAAGCAAAGCAATAAACAAAAAAACTGGCACATAGTTAAAGGAAGAAGGGGAAGAATTAGTTGATTATGGCTGATTAGAGTAAACTAAAAATAATAGGGCTTACATAGGAGCAGTTATATTAAAAAATACTTTTTTTTTTCACTTGTCAGGTTCCTTTAGCTGATATAATATGCAAATCAAAGCTCATATTTTATCTACAGATTAATGACACAGAGTAACAATGTTACTTCAAATCTTTTTGGTGGCTGAACAGTGTTTATAAACACTGTATCAGCCAGTCTGTTTGTTGACAGCAGCAGTTATTACATTTGCTGCATTTACACAGCCTGTCATTTTGACAGCCGGGAATTATTGGCAAGTGCAAGGTGGGAAGCATTGGAAGGACAGGATGTATTATACATCTCCTGTGTACTTTGATGAAGTTCTTTTTTGGGGGGGGGGCTTGTGTAGCAGACCCAATGTCCACAAGTAGTTAATAAAGCAATGCAAAGGGACCTGTATAGAGATAATTCTGGCAGCTTTGTTTTGTCTGAATGTGCTGTTCATACATTTCAGCTCCTCTGTATTTTTTTATCATTTTATCTGGCTGCAAATACTTAGCTAGGGAATTAAGAGAACATCCAATGAGATCATAATAAATGTCAATGTTCCTGGAAGGCTTTTGAATAAACACCAGAAAAACAAAGGAAATGCATGTTAATAGCAGGTAGAGAAAAGATAAAGTGTAAAAGTGAGATAAATTTCCATTGGTTGTTCTGAGCTCCCGCACAGTATAGCTACACTTCTCACTGCCTTACTGAATAAGCCTGAGCATACATTAACCACAGACTGCTCATCCATGATCTTGCCAGAAATACTTTGGGCTTCCCTCTACCAGCCCTTGTAAAACTGTTTCTAGGCAGACCTTTCACATTGTATTGTGATATCTAATAAATACTTAAAGGTTATGTGAAATTGATGGCTTTTTTCTATTAGCAAATGGCGGGATATACCATTCTCAGTTCATCTTGCCTTTAAACATCTTCATTTTCTATACTTTTTTTTTCTGCGTTGATTAAAAATGAATTCTATGCGAAGGGCTTGAATAAGAGATTAAGCTAAATTCGAGGTTGCAAACTCATTAATGTATCCATATTTCTCATGTTCCATGCCTTGACTCCGCTGTTTAATTGGATTTAAAGACATTCAATACATGAAAAATGAAACTTGGAAGATCAACAATAGCTCGTTTCGCACGCTTTTGTGTTTTGATACGCTCAAAATATGAATGTGTCAGATGTGTTTAGAAAGCGTAATATATAGCTAATTATTTTGCTTTAGAGTTCAACCATTGCTGTGTTTGTAAATATGTGAGACCGGATCAAGAGACTCAGTATTTTGTGGTGCATTGCCTTATGTACGTTGACATGCGGTACATCAAAGTTCAACATGCTTTGCCATAAGACAACCCATCTACCTTCAACAATATGGCATCATCCAATTCCATCATCCGGTTTTTGTTCAATCTGTTTTTATTAGGATAAAGAAACAAAATTTACAGACATACAAACAGATCTGGAATCATGAAGGGTGGAGAGATTCCATACCTATAATGCAGCAATAAAGGAGTTTTTTTTGAGTCACTAAGGGTATCTGCCGATATGGTAGAAGTTAAAAAGACAAAGAACAGATGTGTAACACTATCTAAGGCTTTAAATGCAGGTAAATAAATGTTTGACATTTCTTGGGTTATAATATTGCCAGAACAATATGAACATGTGTATGCTGCAGAGATCACACATCATATTACAGCAATGATTCCTCAGTATTTGGTTGGAGTATTGTCCCAAGGTGGGTCGAGGAGGAAACCAGAGGGGTATAGGACAGGACGAGAAAAGGAGATCAGGGGAAAGCAAGGTAAGCATACACTTTGTCATGGGTACATTGGACTAGCATCAGTATCTCTATTGGCCCACATTTGGAAATTGGAGGAGTAGCAGAACATGGATCATGTGGTCCAGGTGAGAGAAAACTGTTCTTCCTTTCCTGCCTCCCGTGCCAACATCCTTTCAAGGTTTCTTATGGAGTCTGGCTCAATGGCCCACTCCCCCAGGGAAGGTCAAGTAGTTGACTTCCAGTGATGGGGAATTACCACCCTGGCAGCAGTCAAGAAGTGCCACAGAATATCTTTTTTGACAGATCTGGAGGGTCCAGGTATCATGGATAGATAGTAAGGCCACTTCGGGAGAGGGTTGTATAGAAGTCTGTGCTGAGGAAAAAGAGTGAATGTAGGACACAACTTGTAGCCACTGTAACCACCGTTGAAGGCTTTGTGGAGGTCCTGAGGGTGAAACGTTTGTTGTCAAGGATGGTTCTTGGAGAACTTAGGAAAGCCTAAATTTGAATGTTTTAATGGAGCTGCAGCATTTTATTTACACAGCCCAAGACAATACGCAAATGGTTTACATTTCTCCTAATGTTCACTGACAGACGCAGCTCTTCATGACGTGTGGGTTTATGCTTCTCCCACTAAGAGTTAACTAGGCAGGGAAAAGAAACAGCTGGCCCCTCCCATGGGGGCCGTCCTCTCTTCCTACATAAACCCCCTCATAGCATAGCTCTTCAGTTCTTATGCCTAGTTTGCAAGGAGTTGACCTGGTTTCCCTTTTGGGGAATTTGTGGTCCTGTTTGTGACCATTTTTTATTTTAATTTTCTTTTTTGACTTCTATCAAGACATTGATCTGCTATCAAGAAGCCGGTCGGGGCATAGAGGGTCCATGGGCCCTGTACTTTCCCCGACCTGGCCAACCGATGCGAGCCAGTCCTGACGTATGGGGACCCGCCGCATCGTGCCCCTTCCATGCGGGCGGCCTGGGGTGACCCCCCCTTGCACCCAGCCCCGGATGCGATTCGGGAAGGGCGATTTTCTGGCCTGCAGCATACCGCCCAAGAGGGGACGGAAGGTCTGCGACTGGGTGGCTACCCACGGTGCACGTCGGAGTGGTGAGTGAGAGTTCCTGCCTTCCCCCCTTTTTAGGGGCGGAAAGGGGGACTGACGGCCACAAAAAAAAAAAAAAATGCTGGGTAGCCGCTGGTGGGACGCGTGGAGCTCCCGTTCACCCCCCGCACCCCCCTTCCCCCCCTCCGCCGCACCGATCGTCTGGGCCGTCCGTATTGATTTTTCGCCGTCATGCGGCGATTGGTCGCCATTTTGCGGCAGACCACCGCCATTTTGCCGTAGCCGCAGACATTTTGGGCCTATGGGGCTTTCCCTCTAGTGCTCAGAGTGGCCGTTTGCGGTACTGCACGTTCCCTGAAGGTGTTTTTTGGCCTCTAGTGTTTAACGGCGGCCATTTTGACTGCATACCTCTGCAAATACACGTGTCTGCAGCATTTCCCTTCTCTGTGGAAAGGTGGTGATCTGGCGGCGCAGCTCTTCTGATGATCCATCCAGAAACAGGCAGCGGAACACCAAATATAGCTGGGCTCCCTGTGGGTGCTGGTGGCAGTGGATGCAGTCCTCCTGGGTTCCCTGGTGCACTGTGGGGTGGTGGTGTGCGGCAGTGTGGGGGTGCCTCATTCTCCTTAGTCTCCCTGTGTGTCACTAAGAGTTTTTCTGGGGGAGATTCCTCTTACTCCGTGGGGGTGTGACGGCGTGTGGTGGTGGGGTGTCACGTGGTCCCTTGGGTCCTCCTGACGTAGGTGACGGTGGTCGTGGGTGTCCCTCGGGTCGATATAAACCACAAGGCGACGGACAAAGACCTACCTAGTAGTCTTCTCGACGCGGCGGTCTAGTGGTGGAAAGGTGTCTCTTCCCTTTACGACGTCTGTGCACATAAACGTCTCCATACGTCAGTTTTACCGGCGGCAATTTGTGATCTCCGGTTTTTTGTGGAAGTCCCTTGCACGTCATGGCGTTTGCCGGTGAGACTCGTGATCTCCCTTTCGGGGTATCCGGGTTTTACAGA
>BLSH010404920.1:3058622-3093448 GCA_018402905.1 Glandirana rugosa
CTAAGAGCCTTTTCTGGGAAGAAAGCAATGGCAGATTACACTGCTGAACCTGCTGAGGAAGCGCAATCTGCGCAAGGGGCATTTTTGGACCAGCTGCGGGCGGTCTTTAGCGAATTTCTCCCCCGGGCGGAATTCGCCCAACAGGCCCCCAAGAAGCATCCCCCTCCTCCTCTTTATTCATCAGGGGAGGATTCTGAGCCGGAAGTGGCCTCAGGGGTCTCAGGGACCCCAGTGTACTCTCCGATGGGGAACTGGGCCCATCGGACGGGGAGGGGGATCAGGGGGCGGCGGCTGCGCGCAAGAAAGCGTTGGTTGCTACCATTATCGCTGGCATTCGCACTAAGCTGCAACTGGGTCAGGATGGCGAATCGCGGTCTGCTGCGCATGTGTGTGTGTCCTCTAGGCCCCCTAGGGCCCCCAAGGCTTATCCCTACAATGACTTTTTTGATCATTTTCTTTATTGTGAATGGCAGCGTCCACAGCACTCTTCTTCGCTGTCAAAACGGTTCGCTGCTCACTATCCCTTTGAGGAAAGCTTTTTAAAAAAACGGGCTTAAAAAAATCGCCTGTGGTGGACCCACTGATAGCACGCCTTAGTAAGGCGACGACCATTCCTCTGGAAGGGACTCCTTCTTTTAAGGATCCCGCTGATAGAAAAACAGAGGCGCTTTTAAAGTCACTGTTCCTGGTGGCAGGTTCTGCTGTGCGACCGGCCTTGGCATCCGCCATGGCGGCACAACATTTATCCGAAGGTATGGAAGAGCTCCTGAAGGACCTGGAAGACGGTCGCCTGATGGATGCACCGCAGAAGGCTGAGTTTTTGCTCCAAGGGTTTAAGTAACTTTGTGATGCGGCCGTTAATTTACTGCCGATGTTGTCCAGAATAACGATATTTGCCGTCATACTCAGACGGATACTTTGGTTGCGTTCTTGGACCGGTGACCACGCTTCCAAAAAAGGTCTTGCTGACCTCCGTTTTCAAGGTGGACGTCTATTTGGTTCACGTTTGGATGAGATTATTAAGGACTTCACGGGAGGTAAGAGTACCTTCCTTCCAGAGCCCCGCAGGCGTGAGTTTCGCCGTAGACAGGGGCCCCCTCCTTCGGGTCAGAAGAAGTTTTTTCGCGCCCCGGGCACAGCAGGTAAAGGGACCCACCCCGGTAAGGTCGCTGCAGGGGCCGAAAGACGGCAGTGGCAGCACGAAACGGAAAAGGCAAAGGACAAGTCCTCCTCAGCCTGATGGGCTGCCCCACCCGGGTGGGGGGACGTCTTCTGGGGTTCGCAGGCCGGTGGCTGGCTCACATTTCCGACCGCTGGGTCTGGGAAGTGGTGTCCACCGGGTACAGGATTTAGTTCAACACTCTGCCCCCAGACAGGTTCTTCCCATCAAATTTAGGGCTCCCGCAGGAACGCCGGGAGGCCCTTTTTGGGGCTGTACAAGCACTCTCAGACCAGGGGGTGATCGTGCCAGTGCCCCCAGAAGAGAGGTTTCGAGGGTTCTACTCGGATCTTTTTGTGGTTTCCAAAAAAGGGGGGGGGTCGGCCCTTACTGGACCTGAAGTCCCTGAACCGGTATGTCAGGGCGCGGAAATTCCGGATGGAATCTATCCGCTCAGTCGTGGCCACCCTTCATCAGGGGGAATTTTTGGCGTCCCTGGACATCAGGGATGTGTACCTCCATGTACCCATTCATCCACGACATCAGCGCTTCCTGCGCTTTGCGGTGGGAGACCTCCATTTTCAATTTGTGGCACTCCCCTTCGGCCTGGCCTCAGCACCTCGAGTTTTCACAAAACTGCTAGCCCCGGTGTTGGCGTTGCTGCGACAGAGAGGCATTGCGGTAGTGGCCTACCTAGAAAATCTGCTCCTGCTAGCGGAGTCCGCCTCGGCTCTGGAGGAGAATGTGGGAATCACAATTACCTCACTGCAGGACTTCGGCTGGTTACTAAACCTGCAGAAGTCGTCGTGTCTCCATCCCGTCGCCTGGAGTATCTGGGTCTAATTCTGGACACAGAGCAGGCGAAGGTGTTCCTCCCCCCGGCCAAGTTGCTGTCTCTGCAGTCGGCAGTGCGCACCCTCTTGTCGCACCGTCAGTCTTCATTACGGTTCTGTATGCGTGTGCTGGGGCTCATGGTCTCGTCATTTGAGGCGATACCATTCGCCCAGAGTCACACTCGTCTCCTTCAGCGAGCGATTCTGGCTCGGTGGGACAGGTCCCCTTGGTCATTGGACCTTCTGATCCGTCTGAGCTCCCAGACCAGGGCGTCTCTGACCTGGTGGCTTCGGGACTCGGCCCCAATTCAGGGGAAGTCGTTCCTGCCCCTTCAGTGGGTGATTATCACCACGGATGCCAGTCTTTCGGGCTGGGGAGGGACCCTGGGGCAGCTGTCTGCCCAGGGCCGTTGGTCGGCACAGGAAGCCCGCCTCCCCATCAACGTTCTGGAGCTGGTAGCAATCAGATTGTGCCTTTTTTACTGGACAGTGAGATTGCAGGGTCGTCCGATTAGAATTCAATCGGACAATGCCACAGCAGTGGCGTATGTGAACCATCAGAGCGGCACAAGGAGTCCAGCAGCTGCGGCGGAGGCAGCTCTGATACTACGTTGGGCGGAACTTCACGTTCCGGCGATCTCAGCCATTTACATTCCAGGTGTGGAGAACTGGCAGGCAGACTTTCTCAGTCGCCAGACGCTGGACCAGGGAGAGTGGTCTCTCCACCCGGAGGTGTTCAATCAAATTTGCCGCAGATGGGGGACACCAGACGTGGATCTCATGGCGTCCCGGTTCAATCACAAGGTGGAAATCTTTGTGTCCAGAACGAAGGATCCGTTGGCAGTGGCCACAGACGCTCTGGTGGCCCCCTGGGGCCGTTATCGTCTTCTGTACGCCTTCCCTCCGATAAGACTGCTTCCGCGTTTGATACGCAGGATAGTGACGGAGGGGATACCAATAATCCAGGTGGCTCCAGATTTGCCTCGGCGCACATGGTACGCCGACGTGGTGCAAATGGTGGCAGACGCCCCTTGGCGGCTCCCGCTGCGAGACGATCTTCTGTCTCAGGGACCCATCTTGCACCCTGCTTTACCCTCGCTGGCTTTGACGGCTTGGCTATTGAGTCCCAGGTGCTGAGAGACAGGGGAGTCGCCGACTCTGTAATCCCTACTTTGTTAAAAGCTCGCAAGTGTACTTCTCGCAAGATTTATCACCGCACCTGGAAGGCTTACATAGCTTGGTGCGAGGTGGAGGGTCATAACCCTCGCTCTTATGTCGTGTCTAGGGTCCTGACTTTTTTGCAACAGGGCCTGAACAAAAAACTGGCTTTGAGTACTCTCAAGGGCCAGATATCGGCTCTGGCTATTCTCTTTCAGAGACCTTTAGCTTCGCACTCGTTGATTCGTACCTTTGTACAAGGTGTGCGACACGTGGCGCCTCGGGTGAGGACTCCGATGGCTCCGTGGGATCTGAATTTGGTGCTTTCTGTTCTTCAGGAACCACCTTATGAGAATATCAGGGAGTTTTACTTACAACTGCTGTCGCAGAAGGTGGCCTTTTTAGTTGCCATCACTTCCGCCAGACGGGTGTCTGAATTAGCAGCACTATCGTGCAAGTCTCCCTACTTAGTCATGCATAAGGATAAGGCGGTCTTGCGACCCTCTCCTTCCTTCCTTCTGAAGGTGGTTTCTTCCTTTCACATTAATGAAGATATTGTCCTTCCTTCATTGTGCCCTCGCCCATCGCACCCAAAGGAGTTTGAGTTGCATGCTTTGGACGTAGTGAGGGCCTTACGGGTGTACTTGGCTGCTACAGCCTCTTTTCGAAAAGCTGATACCTTGTTTGTGCTGCCAGAGGGCCCGCACAAAGGGTTGGCGGCCTCGTCGGCTACAATTTCTCGTTGGATTAGAAAAGCCGTGACCCATGCATATTCTGTTCGGGGCAAGGTTCCCTCTTTTCCGGTCACGGCTCATTCTACCCGGGCTGTTAGCACTTCCTGGGCTTTCAGACACCAGGCCTTGGTGTCACAGGTGTGCAAGGCGGCCACTTGGGCCTCGGTTCACACTTTCACTAAGTTTTATAAAGTTGATGTGTTTGCATCTTCGGATGCTGCTTTTGGCCGCAAAGTTTTGCAGGCGGCAGTGTAGGCGCGTCTGGCGCCTCCTTAGAGGTTCAGTTGGGTACTGTTGTTAGCGTTTCCCCACCCCTCTTTTTGACACAGCTTGGGGACGTTACCAGACATCATGAAGAGCTGCATCTGTCAATGAACGATAGGAGAAAAAGGGATTTTATGAAAACTTACCGTAAAATCCTTTTCTCCGAGTTCACTGACAGGGATGCGATGCAGCACCCACCCCTCTGTGCTCTGTTCTTGTACGGCTTGTGTACGAACTGAAGAGCTATGCTATGAAGGGGTTTATGTAGGAAGAGAGGATGGCCCCCATGGGAGGGGCCAGCTGTTTCTTTTCCCTGCCTAGTTAACTCCTAGTGGGACAAGCATAAACCCACACGTCATGAAGAGCTGCGTCTGTCAGTGAACTCGGAGAAAAGGATTTTACGGTAAGTTTTAATAAAATCCCTTTTTTTCTATGAATGCTGAGAAGCTTAGGCTCAGTCATGACCAACTAAAAAAAAACAATACCTTGCCCAAAATTGACACAGGGGCTTATAAAGTTGGAAATGGGACAAGGCCACAGCTTTTATTAATTTTTTTCAAACATAATAAATAACCAGTGCAAGTCACAATTATGCTGCATGCACACAATAACTTGACATAGTGTAAGAGGCCTGTCCTCACATCAGTGCCAGACAGACATTAGACAGACCCAAAATTGAGGGCATAACCCAATAAAGCTAAATACTTGCTGTGGTGTGCTAAGGCACATGCATTGTTGTGCTCTAGCTAGGTTCGTTGGTATGCCTTTCAAAATAAATGGCGCTGCACCTAGTTTCATGCGTTACTGTGTGTTGCAATAGCGGGTGGTATAAGCATAATTTACTACGCAAAATGCACAAATAGAGCTATAAAGAGACAATGTCACCAACCTAAAAATTACAGATAATAGCATATAAAAATCAAATATTTTAAATGTTTTTCTTTTTTTATTCTTATAAATCATATTATTTACTTGCAACGTGTCTCTAAATTTACTAGGACATTTGATTTCTTCTGGAAGATCCATTTCCCCAGCAAGCCCCCTCTCTCCTTGCATGTCAGTCATAGCCCTCTCCTCTTCTGGGAATGTCATATGGCAGTGTCTTGAAAAAGCATTCATACCTCTTGAAATTTTCCACATTTTGTCACGTTACAACCAAAAATATAAATGTATTTTATTGGGATTTTATGTGATAGACCAACACAAAGTGGCACATAATTGTGAAGTGGAAGGAAGATGATAAATGGTTTTCAAGACTTCTTATAAATAAATATGTGAAAAGTGTGGCATGCATTTGTATTCAGCCTCCCTGATCAATACTTTGTAGAACCACCTTTCTCTGCAATTACAGCTGCAAGTCTTTTTGGGGATGTCTCTACCAGCTTTGCACATCTAGAGAGTGAAGTGTTTGCCCATTCTTCTTTGCAAAATACCTCAAGCTCCATCAATTTTCAAATCTTGCCACAGATTCTCAATTGGATTTAGGTCTGGACTTTGACTGGGCCATTCTAACACATGAATATGCTTTGATCTAAACCATTCCATTGTAGCTTTGGCTGTATGTTTAGGGTCGTTGTCCTGCTGGAAGGTGAACCTCCGCCCCAGTCTCAAGTCTTTTGCAGACTCTTATAGGTTTTCTTCTAAGATTGTCCTGCATTCGGCTCCATCCATCTTCCCAGTAACGCTGATCAGTTTCCCTGCTGAAGAAAATTATCCCCACAACATGATGCTGCCACTACCATGTTTCACAGTGGGGATGGTGTGTCCAGGGTGATGTGCAGTGTTAGTTTTCCGCCACACATCACGTTTTGTTTTTAGGCCAAAAAGTTAAATTTTTGTCTCATCTGCCCAGAGCGCCTTCTTCCACATGTTTGCTGTGTCTCCCACATGGCTTCACGCAAACTGGACTTCTTATGGCTTTCTTTCAACAATGCCTTTCTTTTTGCCACTCTTCCATAAAGGCCAGATTTGTGGACTGCATGACTAATAGTTATCCTGTGGACAGATTCTCCCACCTGAGCTGTGGATCTCTGCAGCTCCTCCAGAGTTACCATGGGCCTCTTGGCTGCTTCTCTGATTAATGCTCTCCTTGCCCGGCCTGTTTGTTTAGGTGGATGGCCATGTCCTGGTAGGTTTGCAGTTGTGCCATACTCTTTCCATTTTCAGATGATGAATTGAACAGTGCTCCGTGAGGTGTTCAAATCTTGGGATCTTTTTTTTATAACCTAACCCTGCTTTAAACTTCTCCACAACTTTATTCTTGACCTGTCTTGGGTGTTCCTTGACCTTCATGATGCTGTTTGTTCACAACGGTTCTCAAGCAAACATGAGGGCTTCACAGAACAGCTGTATTTATACTTATATTAAATTACACACAGGTGGACTCTATTTACTAATTAGGTGACTTCTGAAGGCAATTGGTTCCACTAGATTTTAGTTAGGGATATCACAGTATAGGGGGCTGAATACAAAAGCACGCCACACTTTTCACATATTTATTTGTAAACATTTTTGAAAACCATTTATCATTTTCCATCCACTTCACAAATATGTGTGTGTTGATCTATCACATTAAATCTCAATAAAATACATTTATATTTTTGGTTGTAACATGACAAAATGTGGAATATTTCAAGGGGTATGAATACTTTTTCAAGGCACTGTATTCTCTGTACTGGCCCAGCTTATCTGCCCCTCATCTCCCATTCTAACTATATACTGTATGTAGGAGTGAAGGGGAATACTATACAGTGTCACTTGAGTGACAGTTCTGAGTCTCCTGGGCTGCTGACATCACATCCTAGACCTAGATAGTGGCACCCAGCAGCAGTTTCAGGGCTTTTGGATGGCTATACAAGGGAGGATTTTATAGGTAATTAACAGCATAAAGCATAAAATATATTTAATATACTTATGAGAAATAGCTGTAGAAATGAATGGTCTGGCAACAGGGTTTCTTTAACATAAGGATTAGAATATTTATTACATATATATGACTACAACTTCCAAATCTCATTAAAGTGATTCTAAAGATTCAATTGTTTTTCTGTTTTTTTTTTTTTTAAATACTAAACCTATTATAATTAATTGCTCTGCGTAATTGTTTTGCACAGAGCATCCCCAAACCTCCTCTTCTGGGGTCCCCCCGCCAGTGCTGCAGGCTCCTCCTCCCTCCCAAGTGCCTCATAGCAAGCCGCTTATTATGGGGCATTCGTGCAAGCTCACTCCTGAGTCGGGCTATGTGTGTTTTGGCCCTGTCCACCACTGCTTCCGCACTGGACTTTTTAAAAAGCCATGTCTATTGAGGAGAGAAAGAGAACAAAGCTGGTTCAAGATTGGGGCTCAGGTAAGTATTTAGGGGGGGCAGGGTGGGGAGCTGAACACAGAAGGCTTTTTTACCTTAATGCAGAGAATGCATTAATGAAAAACACAAGTCTTAGCAACTGCTTTAAACCTGGCTAGAAATAACTGTCACCTTTTTGAAAATACGGATCCATATCCTGGTGTGTTAGCTTTGTGAATTAAGATTAATGTACCCTCAATTCTAGTTTCATGAAACCCAGTGCAGTCAAATTTAATGTGCTGGACCACATCAATTTATTCTCATTAAAGATCCAAATCCTTTTGTTGAGTCATCACTAGATGTAACATTTGGTTGAGAAATAATGTCCATGAGACAAATTTATTACTTCACTTTACTCTTGTTAATCTTCACTACTACAAATTCTGAAATGCTAGTTAGTTGACTTTCACATTGATCCAGGGGCTGCAACATTTTTTGGAGCCATGGAAATAGCACTTTCAGAAGGATGTCCCAATATTTCCCTGACTCTGACCACTTCTAAACTGTGTAAATCCATTTCAGAACGCTGCACATCTCTTTCGGTCAGCTGCCCAAGATTCCAGGTACAGTGAGGAAAAAAAGTATTTGCTGATTTTGTATGTTTGCCCACTGACAAAATAATGATCAGTCTATAATGTTAATGGTCGGTTTATTTTAATAGTGAGAGACAGAATAACAACAAAAATATCAAGAAAAACGCGTTTCAAAAAAGTTATAAATTGAATGAGTGAAATAAGTATTTGTTCCCCTGTCAATCAGCAAGATTTCTGGCTCCAGGTGTCTTCTATACAGCTAACGAGCCGAGATTAGATTACAAGCCCATCTGAAGTTTACTAATGAACATCTGAATGATTCAGAAGAGAACTGTGTGAAAGTGTTGTGGTCAGATGAGACCAAATCGAGTTCTTTGGCATCAACTGAACTCGCTGTGTTTGGAGGAGGAGAAATGCTGCCTATGACCCCAGAACACCATCTTCACCGTCAAACATGGAGGTGGAAACATTATGCTGTGGGGGTGTTTTTCTGCCAAGGGGACAGTAAAACTTCACCGCATCAAAGGGACGATGGACGGGGCCATGTATCGTCAAATCTTGGGTGAAAACCTCCTTCCCTCAGCCAGGGCATTGAAAATGGGTCGGGGATGGGTATCCAGCATGACAATGACCCAAAAACCGCGGCCAAGGCAACAAAGGAGTGGCTCAAGAAGAAGCGCATTAAGGTCCTGGAGTGGCCTAGTCAGTCTCCAGACATTAATCCCATAGAAAATATGTGAAGGGAGCCTCAAAACTTTAATGACTTGGAAAGGACCTGCAAAGAGGAGTGGGGCAAAATCTCTTCTGAGATGTGTGCAAACCTGGTGGCCAACTACAAGAAGCGTCTATCCTCTGTGATTGCCAGCAAGGGTTTTGCCACCAAGTACTAAGTCATGTTTTGCGAAGGGGTCAAATACTTACTCAATTTATAACTTTTTTGAAATGTATTTTTCTGGATTTTCTTGTTGTTGTTCCATCTCTCACTGTTAAAATAAACCTACCATTAAAATTATAGACTGATCATTTCTTTGTCAGTGGACAAACGTACAAAATCAGCAGGGGATCAAATACTTTTTTCCCTCACTGTACATGGGTCATACATAGAAAAACTATTGCATTGGTATTGCCAAATGAAAGGTAGCCTGATATGCATCTAACTGTGCTTCTAATTTGCTTGATATATGTCACAATCTATAGGTAAAACAGTTAAAATAATGTAATGCAAACAAATGTTTTAAAATAGCAGCAGAATATTGATAGTCGATTCTAAAAATGCTCTTACCATATGTGTGTTGGTGTCTGTCTTATTAGTTTTTCTGGTATTTTATACCTCCAGTTCCACTGAATGGGCAAGCTTCCCTAAGAGTTCTCAGTGTAAGTGGACGCAGTGTTGAGGTGACCTGGGACAGTCCAGCTGGGATCAGAGGAGTAATTGACTGCTACATTTTGGAAGCAATTCCAGGGAACAATCCTCATATATCTGCATCAAGTGCTCAGTTTCACGATACCAGCCGCCTCTTTGGTAAGTTTTTCTTATTGTAGGCTTGATACGTTTGGCTCCAGCCAAAACTGCTTTGTTGGTTGGAGGTAGAGTGGTTTGCCAGCTTCTGGTTCCTAGGAGTCTATGTATCTGAGGATCTGACCTGCAGTCTGAGCACCTCGTATATGGTCAAAAACGCCCAACAGCACCTCCTTTTTTCACGAGGATCTTGAGGAGCAACAGACTTCCCTAAAAACTGGTGCTACATTTCTACTGTAACACAATAGGAAGCATTTTGATGTACATTTGCACAGTCTGGTACTCCAGTTGCACTATGGCAGACAGAAAGGATCTTTAAAAGGTAGTGAACCTGGCTCAGTGGAATGTCCACCATTCTCTACTCTCTAACTTGAGAGATTTTCATTCCAAACATCGCCACAAATGAATCTCGAATAATATAAGAGACCTTACACACCCTGGATAATCCCTGTTTGCTACCCTCCGCTCAAGTAGGCTCGGAAATATCAGCATATGAGCCAACAGGCTGAGAAACAGCTTCCCTGAGCCATAGCCAAGCAGCTAAACCCATAACCGTTCTTTTCCATCTGATCATAAGTGTAATATAGATTCAATACAATACCTGCCAGTGCTTATGGCATTTATTGATTTGACTATTGACTATGATTATTTAGTATCACTATTTACTTTAATACAGTGTGTGTGTGTATATGTATGTGTGTATATATATAGGTATATATATATATATATATATATATATATATACATACACAGTATATTGCTGCTCTATTGAGTGGCTATGCAACGACAGTAGAGTATCTTATTCTATCCATCTTTGCCTATTTTTGTCTCTCAAAAGCTCATACTATTTAGAATTCTGATAGGGGATTACTATTCAGGAAACAATAAGTTTGACATAGAGCAGTACGCTAACTTCCCGAAGAGGTGCATTTTATTCACTTCTAATTCATGATTATTCATCTCTATATGGTACAAAGGGTAGTTAAAGGAGTTGTAAAGTCTCAAGGTTTTTGCATGAAGGTGAAAAACCTTCTGTGCTGCAGCAGCCCCCCAGAACCCCCCTTTTCTTACCTGAACCTGATTGTTCCAGTGACGAGAACAAGCCCAGCAGCTCCAGCCGCTGTCACAGGTCCTCATTGGATAGATTGATAGCAGCAGGAGCTATGGTATATTGGCTCCCGCTGCTGTCATTCAAATCCAGTGACGTGGGAGCCAGGGGGCGGGGCTAAGTCCTGCTGTCTTTGTCAATGGACGCAGCAGCAGGACTCTGGAGCACGCCCGCATGACTGCCCCCATGGAAAGCAGCTCTCCATGAGGCCACTCGATGAAGAGGAGGAGCCAGGGGACCCCAGAAAAATAGGATCGGGACCACTCTGTGCAAAATCCTTTTTTTTTTATATTTTAGGATAATGGGTAGAGCCATGCATATCATTGCTTTATGCTTCACCAGACTGATTTACATCCAAAAGCACTGGTTTATAGTGCACAGATAACCTCATATGATATGGCCCTTTATTTCAAAGCACATAAAGCTGTTTTTGCCATCATCAGTGCAGTTTACAGAAATCATGGCTTCTATGGAGTAGGGCTTGGGACCCAGTGCAACAGTATAACCATACAGGTTATGGTAAGGAGGGACTAAAGCAATCAAAAAGCTAACCAAATTAGTACATAGTATAATAAAGCCCTAGGTCTCGTTTACACGGGGCATTTGATCCAGGTCTGTGCCCTGTGTGAGGGTCTTGTTTACCCGCATGGGGATTTACACAGTGTCACATTGGGAGGAGTGGCTGTGTCTGTGCAGCTGCTGCATCCCAATTGACAGCAATGGGACTGCCTGCATGGGGATGTGGGTAAACATGGTCCTCACATGGGACAGATTAATTGACCCAGTGTGAACAAGGCCTTAGTAGAGCAGAAAGAATTTATGTCTCAGATACAATACCTCACAAAAGTGAGTACACCCCTCACGTTTTTGTAAAATTTTATTCCATCTTTTCATGTGACAACACTGAAGAAATGACACTTTGCTGCAATGTAAAGTAGTGAGTGTACAGCTAGTATAACAGTGTACATTTTCTGCCCCCTCAAAATAACTCAACACACAGCCATTAATGTCTAATGGGGTCGTTATCATGTTGGAATATTTCCCTGTGGCCCAGTCTCCGAAGGGAGGGGATCATGCTCTACTTTAGTATGTCACAGTACATGTTGGCATTTGTGGTTCCCTCAATGAACTGTAGCTCCCCAGTGCCAGCAGCACTAATGCCGCCCCTGACCATGACATTTCCAAACCCATGCTTGACTGTAGGCAAGACACACTTGTCTTTGTACTCCTCACCAGGTTGCCGCCACACACGCTTGACACCATCTGAACCAAATAAGTTTATCTTGGTCTCATCAGACCACAGGACATGGTTCCAGTAATCCATGTCCTTAGTCTGCTTGTCTTCAGCAAACTGTTTGCGGGATTACTTGTGCATCATCTTTAGAAGAGGATTCCTTCTGGGATGACAGCCATGCAGAATAATTAGATGTAGTGTGCGGCGTATGGTCTAAGCACTGACAGGCTGACCCCCCACCCCTTCGACCTCTGCAGCAATGCTGGCAGCACTCATACGTCTATTTCCCAAAGACAACCTCTGGATATGATACTGAGCATGTGTAATCAACTTCTTTGGTCGACCATGGTGAGGCCTGTTCTAAGTTAAACCTGTCCTGTTAAACTGCTGTATGTTCTTGGCCACCGTGCTGCAGCTCAGTTTCAGGGTCTTGGCAATCTTCTTATAGCCTAGGCCATCTTTATGTAGAGCTAAAATTATTTTTTCAGATCCTCAGAGAGTTCTTTGCCATGAGGTGCCATGTTGGACTTCCAGTGATCAGTATAAGAGAGTGAGAGCGATAACACCAAATTTAACACACCTGCTCCACATTCACACCTGAGACCTTGTAACACTAATGAGTCACATGACACCGGGAGGTAAAATGGCTAATTGGGCCCAATTTGGACATTTTCACTTATGGGTGTACTCACCTTTGTTGCCAGCGGCTTAGACATGTATGGCTGTGTGTTGAGTTATTTTGAAGGGACAGCAAATGTACACTGTTAAGCTGTACACTCACTACTTTGCATTGTAGCAAAGTGCCATTTCTTCAGCGTTGTCACATGAAAAGTTATAATAAAATACTTACAAAAATGTGAGGGGTGCACTCAGTTTTGTAAGATACTGTATATAAAAAAAAATTGGATTATGCCTCATTTATGGACAGCGGACAGAACAAAGCAAATAATTTCTTTATGACCCATCAGCCAGAACTGCTACAAATATAGCCTAATATTATACAGACATTTATTCCAAATTGCATACAGCGCTTTCAGGCTTAAAAGATAGAAATGCACTTTAGTCAAAGACATAAGTACATTTAAACTTTTCTATTTGGCACAAATCAAGCTAATAGTCTTCAAGTGTTAATTGTTATTTTTCCATCGTTTTTAAATAGACAGACTCTTTAAATGTGAAGTTAACAAACAGCCCGTGACACATATAAGTGCCTTGTGTATGGTTATTCCTCCTCTTAAGTGCGCCACCGGAGCCGCGGGGATGAAAAATGTGGCTATTTTGCTATAGCAAATGATAGCGGAATTAGTCCTTGACAGGTCCAAACCTTGGACTTTATCACATGTAAAAGATGAAATACAGGTTACGTCTCCACAATTTTTCCCCATAAAATACATTTATGATTTGGAGAAAAACAGGGTGACTCAACATCACTAAAATTGTCTGGTGAAAATAATTTAGTATGGTTTTCTCCTAGTACAAATACACCTTGCTATCAATCTGCTTAACTAGTCCTCTATACTGAATTGATTTTCTAATTCTTAGAAAGGGGGTGCGGGGTTGGGGGGTTTCAGCAAGATAAGTTTGGCTATGGAAGTTGACGGATTATCTGACATTTTTTGCTAAGCAGCACGGGGATGTTAAGAGAAGGAATTTGATTGAGGGCACCAAAGTCTTGAAAGCAGATTTTCCAGGATAGGTTGTGATATACTGCAATAACGTTGTCATTATATCCTAGAAGCACTCTGTTTTATACTGTGGTTTACAGTATTCCTTTACACAGATACGTTCACAATCTGTTATAGAAGAGCTTTAGTCTTTTTTAAAGTTTTTTTAAATATAGAAATGGAAGATATCACCTGAATGTAGACCTATACTGAAATGTTAAAGCCCAGTTCTAGTTTTTTATGCAAACAAATCACCACCCAGGAATTTTTAAAATAAAAAAGCAACTTTCACTGCAGTATTAACCTTATAGGCTGCTTTACTAAAACTGGCGAGTGCAAAATCTGGTGCAGCACTGCAAAGAAACCAATCAGGTTCCGTTTTTTTTTGGTAAAAGCTTGATTGAATGAGCTGAAGTTAGAAGCTGATTGTCTACCATGCACAGCTGCACCAGATTTTGCGCACTCCAGTTTTGGTAAATCAACCCCTTAGGCCCGTACACACGGTCCAATTATCGGCCGAAAATTTTCGTATGACAGCCTGTTGTCCGATAATCTGACCTTTAGTATGCTCCATTCCACAGCTGATTTTCAATTATCCTCCAACAAAAGCTGGACAAGCCGACTAGAAAATTTTTGTCTGCCGACAAGGCCTTGTCCGATTTTCGGCTGGTCTGTACAGAAGTTGTACAAACAAAAGTTGTAAGTACAAACACGCATGTTCGGAACTCAGGAACAACCCGGAAGTGTTTGGTCGTGTAAACCTGCGTTTGTATAATTCACATTCAACTGAACTCCCTCTTTATACACTCCTAGCACGTCACTATGTTTGCCTTTGTTGAACGATAATTTTACTACCTTCAGTACGCTAGACAAAATCACGCAGATTTTTGGAAAAATTGCATCGTGTGTACGAGGCTAGCTTTTTCTTCTGCAGACTCAACACTCAGAGGTCCAGCACCAGTTTTCTTGCATAAGAAATGACCCCACCATTACACATGTTCCTGGTGAAGGCTAAGGGATAGCAGGTGCTGCAGCAACAGCTAGCTAAAGTCTGCACAATTCACAGATCAATGTGCAAGGACAAAGGCGACCTGCAATGCCCCTAAATGTTATGTGATCATTTTAAATAAAGATCTT
The DNA here is from genome assembly GCA_018402905.1 of Glandirana rugosa. Lineage (NCBI taxonomy): Eukaryota > Metazoa > Chordata > Amphibia > Anura > Ranidae > Glandirana > Glandirana rugosa. The sequence goes on from BLSH010404920.1 coordinate 3,073,309, forward strand.
TGGACTTTATTTGAAGATTCATGATGTGCTCTCAAATATGTACTCTCAAGTGTATTTCCAAGGGGCTCAAACATAGCAGCAAAGTGGAATGGAGCAAAGGTGAGTGTCAGCAGGTGTAGATCATTCTTTTTTTTTTGTTTTTTACCACTTCAGTGAATTATTTTACGAGGGTAATTTCAGCATAACTTTCATGTACACCTCTGATTTGGTCACATCATTGTGGTATTCTTTTTTCTCTACTTTTTATGTCTTTTAAATCCAAAATACTTTATTTCCAACATAATTGCACCTTTCCTTGTATATAAAAATTAATATTTCAATTATCTCCCAATACATCCATACCCATCCACTCTATTCACCCCCATGCATCCCTTCCACATACATTCTCCACCCAATCATCTCCCTTACTTATTTAGGCACCTAAGTTCCTATTTATCGTAGAGTTGGCCCATCTCTTCCAGCCAAGGTCCCCAATTCTTTTCAAATTTCTTGAGATTACCTCTTTTTTTCACATAGGCCCCTTTCTCTTTCCAAATTACCTTGTGACTTGTTCTAACCCAATCTTCTACCGTTGGTGGTGTGGTAGCTTGCCATTTTTGGGCGATTACTTTCCTTGCTTGATACAAGCATCCCTCTATAGCTGCCGAGGTCTTGTTCCTTCCTTTCCCCTCTTTTAGAGACCCAATACACATGTCATGACTTCAGGTTCGAGTGCGGTACGAAAGAGCCTATTAATAGTACCCATAACTCCCTCCCAGTATCTAAAGAGTTTGGGGTACCTCCATACCATGTGTAAAAGGTCCCCCCTCTTCTGACACCTGGGGCACTGCTCATCTTGCCTTCTGCCTAATTTAATTAATTTATGTGGAGTATAATACGCCCTATACAGCAGGAATAGATGCGACATTCTCTGTGAGGGAGCCATTGATACCCAAGGGCAGGCCCTTAAGATTTCCCTCCATTGTTCAGTGGTTATCGTCCCTATATCCTCTTCCCATTTTCTTCTAACTGGGTGTTCGCTTCCGGACCCTCTTATTCTCTTACAGATAACTGAGTATAGCCCTGAGATCACTCCTTTCCGCGATCCTTTTTCTATAACCTTTTGGAGAATAGACATCTCATCCCACTCCAAGGGCTGGGTTCTAAATTGCGCCTTCAATGCGTATCTAATTTGTAAGCATTTGAAAAAAGACTGTTTGGGGTATCAAACTCACTCCTTAGGTCCATAAACGATTTTAGCACACTCCCCGCATAGAGTTGCTTGAATCTGGAAACACCTTGTGACTCCCATTCTTTAATCGTTCCTATTGCCTGTACTTCTTTTAGGTGGTTGTTGTTCCTTAACAGAGTACATTTTGATAAGGTGCCGTATCCTAACTGTAACTTTACTGTGTCCCATACTTTCATTATCATTACCAGTGTTGGAGCTTTACGGGCAAAGGATTTTGCCTCCAAAGCTTCTATTACTTTATCATGCGCAGATTTTTTTAACATAATTCTACTATTTACATCAATGCCTCCTGGACAACCACATCCCACGATCTGTTTCAATTGAGCCGCTAGGTAATACTTCAATGAGCATGGTAAAGCCACTCCTCCCTCCTCTTTTTGAAGTTGGAGAGTACTTAACCTGATCCTGGCTTTGCTCTTGTTCCATATTAATTCCCTAAACAGGGTATCTATTTTCTTAAACCATTTCTTAAACCTCCACACTGGGGAATTATGTAAAATATACAATAATTGTGGCATCCAAACCATTTTAAATTAACTACACCTGCCAGCAGCGGACAGAGGGAATCGTTTCCATATTTCACCCTTGCTCTTGAATTTTTTCAGAAGAGGCACTAAGTTATCCCTAAGGACGTTTTTGGGATCTTTTGAGAGAACGATACCCAGATAGTTTAACTTGTCTACAACCCTAAGGTGGATAGCTGCTGATGTTAACAGCTTGCTCCCTGGATCTATCGGGAGTAATGCAGATTTCTCCCAGTTTATTTTTAAACCAGAAAGGCCTCCAAACTTATTAACCAGGTCTATTGTTGCTGCTAGGGAACCCTGAGTGTCCCCCAGGAACAACATGACATCGTCTGCATACAGGGCAATCTTCTCCTTTCCAGATGACCTAAGAAAGCCCTGTATGCCTGAGGATGAGCTAATTGCCTCGGCCAGGGGCTCCATCGCTAGGGCAAAAAGGAGAGGGGACAACGGACATCCCTGTCTCGTCCCCCTCTCCAAACGAAACCCCCTGAGCACTTATTAACCCTGACTCGTGCTCTGGGGGAGTTATAAAGTGTTCTAACCCATTTAATAAACGAAGGACCGAATCCGAATTTTCCCAAGACCCGCCAGAGATATCCCCATTCTAGGCATTCGAAGGCCTTAGCGGCATCCAGAGACAGAATAGCCCTTGAGCCCATATTCTCCGATTGTAACTGCAGATTTAGGTACACCCTTCTGATGTTCCCACTAGTAGATCTGTCCGGAATAAATCCTGCTTGATCCGGGTGTACCAGAATCCTAATGGCTTTCTTCAATCTGGATGCAAGAACCTTCGCTAGGATTTTTGTGTCTGCACACATCAAAGATATTTGTCTGTAAGAGGAGACCTCTAGCAGGTTCTTCCCCTCTTTATGGAGCATGGTTATAGTAGCCTCTCTCATTGACATTGGCAATTCCTCCATATCGACTGCCCAGTTTGCCACTTTCAACAGTTCTGGGAGTAACACTTTCCCATAATGTTTATATACTTCTATTGGGAGCCCGTCAGGACCGGGGGACTTCCGACTCGCCATCTCCCCTACCACTCTATTTAATTCCTCTTATGTAATGGGCGAGTCCAAACTCCCCCTCTCCTCTTCTGAGAACTCTGATAGTTTAAGGCCGTCCAAGAAACTTGACGTTGCCTCTTGGGTACCTCCTCCCTGTGAGCTATATACCCCCTCATAGTACTCCTTAAATGTCTCTGCTATCTCCGCTGTATTCAAAACCACCCTCCCCGCTGTGGTTCTTATTGCTGAGATACAGTTAGATGGGGAGTTTGCCTTAATCAGGAAGGACAGGGCCCGTCCCACTGACTCTCCCTCTACAAAAGAACTCTGCCTCTTGAACATGCGCTTATTCTCTTCCCTTCTAATTTCTACTATTCTATACCTCTGTTGGCTATCTACCATATCCTTGTACCTCTCCTCTGTAGGGTCCTCTATATATCGTTTCTCCGCTCCCTCCACCTCTCTTTTTATAACCCTTTACCATTCCCCGTTCTTCTTTTAAATTTTTTTAATCTGTTGGATTAATATCCCCCTCAAGAAGGCCTTCAGGATATCCCATATCACCCCCACTGATGCTGATCCAATATTAAAATTCATAAATTCCCCCAAGGCAGCCAATACTTCCCCCGGGCCATCCATAATCTCCATCCAAATTGGATTTACTTTCCAGTCACCCATACTGCTGCTCCCCTCTAATCGCAGCGACACCAGCAGGGGTGAGTGGTTCGAAACTCCCCTAGGCAAATAGGCAGCTCTTTCCACTAAATGTAAAACAAGCTTGTTGCCCAGAGCCAAATCTATCGTGTAGATCATTCTTAAAGAGTAGCAGTGCTCTTTGGTAATTATTATATCTCAGTGTTGCACAGAAACTGCGGGGCAGGGCCAATTTATGTTACCACCTGGAAAAATCCAAAACTGGAGTCTGGTTTCACTAACCTTTAACTCCCCTTTAACTAAAATTGCTTTGTAAACATACCAGCAATATTACTTTCTACATTGGGGACAAGGTCAGTCTATCAGGGACAAGGTGAGGCTAGCATTGGCAAAAGTTTTAGCCGGACTATCAGTGACGATGTTGTCACTCAGCAGTATGATGGCTGTCTTGCTCGTTTATCTTATTTAGTAATGTCCTATCAAAATCAACAACATTGTCCGCGCAGGAATAAACAAGATGGCTTTATGCCAAACTAGATATAAAGAGGTTGATTAAATGAACTTCTTACAGTTGAAAAGATGTTTTACATATTTTAGGTTTAACTTTTGCATCTGTGTTACAAATACTTTAATAACCAGCAAGCACATCTGCTGTTTGCTTAGGTAACGTTTACAACAAACTGATACTTGAGCAGTTTTTGGCTTATGGTAAAGGGAAAATATTGAATTTGTATATATTCACAAGGCAGCTACTTTCAGCACTGGCACCCTGCTGCTGCATGTTTTCAGCATACACCCATACATTGTGACATATCACACAGGAGGCTCCCAGAAAATCATTTTGTAGCAATTCCTAGTCTTACAAACTCCAATAACTCTTCCTCTGAAGTTCTTTGAAATCTCCTTTGATTTATCCATATTGCACTTCAACAACATTCAAATCTGAACAGCATTTAGATTCAAACAACTGATTATTCAATTGACTGCCTATCTCCAGTTGCCCCCTTTTAAGGTGTCATCGTGCTAAATATTCACATATTGTTTCAGTGATCTTGAATTTTTAAAGTGCACCTGCAAAAAAAAACTTGTTTTTGAGTTTGCAATAGAGTGGAGAGATGATGGGGCACACATAGCCAACAATCGTGTGGCCTCAATGCATTGACAGCTAAAGTGGCATACTTAAACACAGCCTGAGTCAACTCACTGTTTCCACAGCATACATATGCCACAATCCTTATACTCACTAAATATGCTTTAAGGTAGAATTACGGGCTTATTTATTTGTCACAGATACTTATATAGCGCCTACACATAAGTAAATGCCAAATATTAAAGTACATAGAAAGTCCATATATAACAGAGTAGGTGCAAACAGGGACACGTCAAAGAGAAATCCACAGTGTGCAAGTGAAGAATCCTAATTGATGGTACCTCCAGGTGTTCAGCCCCTTCACCAGTGGACAGATTACACGCTCACCTGAAACAAAAACTCCAGTTTTACTAGAGGGTCAAATGCGCCTTCCCCAGTGGGGTGCAATCCAGTAAAGATGTCAAAGGGGGATCCTATACACGTAGCCACATACTTAAAAGCCGCCCTCACATGGAACACGAACCCACAGCAACTCAATGCTTCATATGCCGGCCAGCATACAGCCTTACCAACTCAGGACACGGAGCCTGAATGCCAGTGCTCTCTGTATCCTCACATTAACATTTATTAGAAAAGATTGCCCTTACAGACGTCTTGTGTACAGCATAAAGGCAGCATAAAATCATCCAGACATCTGTGTCTCATGGACCAGCAGTGGGTGATGTCACTAAAGGCTCCACCTCCTGTACATATTGCATCACACGTGACTTCTTCGGTGGGGTGGAGCTTAGAACGTCACCCTTTACCTAATATACAGCGTATTTCCTGGGAGACCAAGATCTCTCTCCGCGCGCTGAACTCCAGTGGTCAGTTTAGGAAAAAGCACTCAACCAAAAATATCAATCTAAGAGCTGAATGTAGCTTAAAGTCTAACCCCAAGCTAGCAAATTATACGAGAAATGGGACGCCCACCTCATTCCTTTAAGCATAAAGCATACAAAGACGGCACCCACTACTGTCCACGAGAACACATTAACCCATCACATTAAACACTAAAAAAGTCATCATAAATAGTAACACTCTATGCATGAACTAAATGGTTAAACATTGATAACATCTCTCTACTTCCTATCTGAAACAATTGTGGTTGAACTCTGCACTCAACCCAAATGGCCCCTTCACCTCAGTCTGGAAAATCTAAAAGGATTCCCTCTGGCTGAGGCAGCTAATGACATTCCCCCCTCTCCAGTGTTTTTGGACCTTCTCAATCCCCCAAAATCTCAGCCCGATAGGGTCTCTATTGTGATTATCCCTAAATTGTGGGGCGACACTATGAGATTTTTCTCCTTTTTTGATATTAGTGACATGTTCGCTAATCCTAACGTGTAGTGTTTTTGAGGTCCTCCCCACTTATTGGAGGCCACAATCGTACACAACACCTTCCATTTTACAAGTGATGAGATCTTTGATTTTATAGGACCTGTTAGTAACTGAGGCAGAAAATTCCTTCCATCTTTTGTTATTACATTTAGAATGTCTGCATGCCTTCCAGCGGTCACATGCATAAAATCCGTAAAGAAAGGAAAACATCTTCTCTCTATGGGTATGGGGATTAACCACCCCCGGGCAGCTAGATTTCTCAATGTAGGGGCACATTTAGAAACAAACCGTGGTCGAGCTGGTAAGACCGACCCCAGAACCCTATCCTTTAATAAAATTCCCTAATGTTTGGCGATCATTTTTTCCACTTTTTTGTGTTGGATATTATAGTCCAAACAATTTTGAACTCTTGTTTAGTGTCCTTTTCTTTTTTTAGCACCCAAAATTAAGATTTGTCTATCCATATTTTTATCCTTTTCTATCTCCTCATCCAAGGTTTCCTATGCATAGCCCTTTGCCACAAATCTTTCTGTGAAAGTCTGAAATTGAGAAATAAAGTAATTTACAGAGGAGCAATTTCTCCTCAAAGAGACGTACTGTCCCCTTGGAATGTTGCACAGCCACTTGCAGTATTGACAACTATCCAAGGGGATGTACCCGTAACGATCTGTTGGCTTGAAATGATTCCGAGTTCTAAAAGAGTCACCCTCTTTGAAGATTTCTAGGTCTAGAAATGTCTGCAGTGAGCAAAAAGCACTCGGTTACACTTGACCGATTCCAAGGTTTGGACCATATGCTTGCTGTCCCTCAAGTATGCCCTTGTCTCTGCCACCAATGGCTTGAGAAAGAAATTGATATACTGCCCCAAGCGGGCAGATACTGATTCAATCACATTTACTATGGGCGTCATGGGAGACGTTCATATGGTCCAAACTGTGGAATCGGTCAAGTGTAACCCGGAGTGCTTTTTATACACTGCGGACGTTGGGTTGCTATACACAATCATTGGCCATAAGGATGCCCATGCCTCTGTATGGTGGGCTTTGGAGAAGTCAGAACTCTCTTGTAGGCATAAGAAATTTCCATTAGAATGCCTGGAGTTTTGTTTGCAGAAGAATTATTTCTCTTACGTTTATTGACAGGCGCAGCCTCTATTCATGACACATGGGTTTATGCACCTTTTACTAGGAGTAGACTAGGCAAAAGTTCAGAAAAGCAAAGCTGGCCCCTCCCAGGGGGGCTGTCCTCACTCAGCATATAACCCCTCAGCCCTGCATAGCATATCAGTTTTCTTCTGCCTAGTGCAAAGAGTTAGACCTGGATCGCTGCTGGGAACTGCGGTTCCCCTAAAGTTTTTCCTTTTTTTCTTTCTTTTTGCGCAAGCCTTCTGATGAAGACTGCAATCAAGTAGCTGGCTGGGGACCATGCAAATGTTCATAGGTCCTGCCATTTCCCCAGCACAGCCGACGGATGCGAGCCACCCTTAGCACTGGTGGGGTCCGCCGCATGCTACCCGTTCCGTGTGGGCGGCTGGTGGGTTAAAGGTCCCACCTTGCGTGCCCAGTGTCCAGGCTATGGCCTGTTCCAGGGGTCGCTTGGCCAGCAGCATCCCTCCCCGCCTGGGAGGAGGAAGGTCTGCACCGGGTGGTTTCCCGCTATGCCCGTCTGGATGGGTGAGTGACACCCCCCTCCCCCCTGGGGCGGAGGGGGGCGACTAGCGGTACTGTTCCGGTGGGGGGGGGTACAGGCCCACTGGTCCCTGTCATGTCCTTCCTCCCCCCCGCACGCTGCCCGAACACCCGCCTGCCTGCGCGCTCCGCTGCCAGTGCCACATCTGTCGCATGCCATCCCGGAGCCGCAGCGCCGCCATTTTGCTGCGGACGCGGCCATTTTGGAGGTGTTTGACCTCTAGTGGTTGTCGGCGGCCATTTTTGGTTGGTCTTCCTGTATGGGAGTTTTCCATGTGCTTTTGGCGCCATTCCTCCCGGGAACGCAGTGGCAGCAAGACTATCAGCATCAGCAGCTCGGGCAGCGGCACATCTGGCGACATTGGCAGACAGTGGCAGCCTCCTGGGGCACACAGTGGCGCAGGGTTCCGTAAGTATTGCTGGCGCTCTCCCTGGGGTGCAGGGGCGGCAGTGCTGAGTCCTACTGGGCAGTCCTGAGGCCTTGCAGTGGGTGGCACTGAGGGGGTGATGGCTGGTAGGCCTCACAAATGTCCTGGCGGTGGCACAATGGCGGCTAAACTGACAGTTTCTTCTCTGGAGGGGTCCGCAGAAGCACAGGCCGTGCTGGGACTTCTGGTTTCCCTAGATCAATTGACCTCCATCTTAGAGGAGTTTTTCGCCCGGGGGGGAATCGGACCGGTTTAGGGGGGCCCTCCCCCGCAATCCTCTGAGGATGACTCAGAACCGGAAGGGGGCTCTGGGGTCACGGGGACCCCCGTGGAGCTGTCAGATGGAGAGCTGGAGCATTTGGATGGGGAAGAGGACCAGGGGGCCTCGGTGGCATGCAAAAAGGCGCTGGTGGGCGCCCTGGTCGCGGCCGTTCGCAATTTACTGTGACTGGATCAGGCTGGAGAGGCACAGGCGCCTGCCTATACTTTTGGGTCCAAGAAGCCCTCTCGTGCTCCAAAGGTTTTTCCCTACCTCCAGTATTTTGACCAGTATGTGTATAAGGAATGGAAACGTCCGCTGAATTCCTTTACCCTGCCAAAACCTTTTTCTGTGCGCTATCCATTTGAGGACAGCCTGTTACAGAAATTGGTCTCCCCCCGCGGTGGATCCGCCAGTGGCCCACCTAAACAAGGCGACAACTATTCCCCTGGAGGGGTCTCCCTCTTTTAGGGATCCGGCCGATAGGCAGACGGAAGCAGTGTCTAAGGCACTCTTTTTGCTGGCGGGGCAGCCATGCGACCGGCCTTGGCGTCTGTCATGGTATCTCAGTTGCTCACTCAGTGTGCGATAGAGTGGAGTGAGGCCCGGGGCGGCGTAGTTCCGCCTGAATCCGTGCAGTGTGCAGACCATCTGGTGCAAGGGCTTCGTTACCTTTGTGACGCAGCTCTGGACTTGGTACCGATGTTGTCAAAAATGTCAGTTTCCGCAATCATTATCAGGCGCCTGCTGTGGCTACGACGCTGGTCGGGTGACTATGCGTCCAAGAAAGGTCTCACGGATCTTCCCTTTCAAGGTGGCCGGCTTTTTGGGCTCCAATTGGATGAAATCATTAAGAATTTCACTGGGGGGAAGAGTACGTTTGTTCCTGAACCCAAGCGGCGTGACCAGCACTGAAAACAGAGACCTCAGCCCTCTGGGCAGAAATGTTTTTTTTGTGGGCCCGGGCAGGTGGGCAGGGACTCCCGGCCCGGCAAGTCTGCCTCGGGATCTGGTAAGCGTCCCTGGCAACGCAAGCCCAAAAAGATGGAGGATAAGTCCTCCTCCGCATGATGGGTTGCCCCCGCCTGATTCTCGGGTGAGGGGCGACTTCGGGGGTTCGCAGACCGCTGGACCGCCCGCATCTCCGACCGGTGGGTGCGGGAGGTGGTGTCCTCCGGGTACAAGATAGAGTTCAGCACGTGGCCTCCGGACAGGTTCTTCCCATCCAATTTAAGGCTCCCTCCGGAGCGTCGGCTAGCTCTGCTAAGGGCTGTGTGGTCGATATCTGAACAGGGGGTGATTGTGCCAGATTCCGCGGGTTCTATACAAACCTCTTTGTGGTACCAAAGAAGGGGTGGGCCAGGCCGGTTCTGGACTTGAAAGCGCTCAATCACTTTGTGAAGATGCGCAAATTCAGGATGGAATCAGCCCCTGCACCAAGGGGACTGGCTGGCGTCCCTGGACATCAAGGACGCATATCTACATGTTCCCATATATGTCGGGCACCAGCGCTTCCTGCGCTTTGCTGTGGGGGACCTTCATTACCAGTTTGTGGCTCTTCCCTTCGCCCTGGCCTCGGCTCCGCGGGTGTTCACCAAGTTACTGGCCTCGGTGCTCGCCCTGTTGCGGCAGAGGGGTGTTGCCGTGGTAGCATACCTGGACGATCTCCTCCTGCGCGCGGAGTCGGCGCAGGCTCTGGAGGGCAATGTTACTGTCACCCTGACCTCACTGAGGGACTTCGGTTGGCTGATCAACATGCAGAAGTCGACATTGACCCCGTCCTGTCGCCTCGAATATCTGGGTCTGACATTGGACACGGTGCAGGCGAAGGTATTTCTACCTCCGTGAAACAAAGTTCCCTTCAGAAAGGAAGAGGTGTATGGCGCTCACCTATACTTAGCAATAATAAAATATATATGTGCTTATATGTGCTTGTACACTTTTTGAAGCCGGTGAAAAAACAAATGAAAAAAACAAATAGATAAAAAAACAATAAATAAAAAACAGTATGGCCTATTGTCAGGTTATGCAGCCGACCTCAATCGCAGAGGGAAAAAACCGTCTGTGATTAGTACATAGAATAAAGATATCCTTCAAAAGGAGGAGAGAGGTTTAAGGCGCTTCCCTGGCCAATACAGCTTATTGAAAAATATATAAATAGTGTGTTTAACCTTATAAACCAACATAAAACCTTTACAGGTAGATAATATAAACAACCTTTGCAGGCAAGTGACACAGTGGTTACTTTGTAACAATCACAAATAAAGCTTCAATACCCCAGAGAACAAAAACAAAACTGGTATGTGTCCTTTTAAAGTTCCCTGTTTGTTGCTGGCACTGCAAGTAGCAGTACGGTCCCTCCTGTCACGACGGTGGTCTTCCTTACATTTTTGCATGCGGGTATTGGGACACATGGTCTCGTCCTTCGAGGTGATACCGTACGCCCAGAGTCACACCCGGCTCCTACAGCGAGCGATACTACTGCAGTGGCACAGGTCCCCATCGTCTCTGGACCGTCTAATGCGGCTGGATCATCTGACCAGAGGGTCGTTGGCTTGGTGGCTTCAGGCCCCGGCATTGACCCTGGGGAAGTCGTTTCTCCCCCTAAATTGGTCGATAGTCACAATGGATGCCAGCCTCTCGGGCTGGGGAGGAGTCCTGGGGAACCTGTCGGCTCAGGGCCGTTGGTCGACGCAGGAGTCTCGACTTCCGATCAATGTGTTGGAGCTGTGGGCGATCAAGCTTTGTCTCCTCCGCTGGTCGGCGAGGCTGCGCGGCCTCCCGGTTCAGGTTCAGTCGGACAATGCCACGGCCGTGGCGTACGTGAACCATCAAGGCGGAACAAGAAGCTCGGCAGCAGCGGCAGAGGCAGCCCACATCCTAAAGTGGGCAGAGCTTCATGTGCCGCCAATCTCCACCATCTACATTCCGGGCGCAGAAAATTGGAAGGCGGACTTCCTAAGTCGCCAAAAGCTGGACCAGGGAGAGTGGTGCCTGCATCCAGAGGTCTATCGCCAGATTTGCGAAAGGTGGGGCACGCCAGATGTGGATCTCCTGGCATCCAGATTCAATCACAAGGTGAAAACCTTCGTGAGCAGGTCAAGGGACCCATTGGCGGCAGCCTCGGATGCTCTGGTGGCCCCGTGGTTCCGGCTTCTGTACGCCTTTCCCTTTCTCAAGCTTCTACCGCGGTTGCTGTGCAGAATAGAAGTGGAGGGAATCCCGACAATCCTGGTGGCTCCGGATTGGCCTTGGCGCCCTTGGTACGCCGATGTGGTGCTGATGGTAACAGACGTTCCCTGGCGACTAACGCTTCGCGAAGATCTACTGTCGCAGAGCCCCTTCTTGCACCCTGCTTTACCATCGCTGGCTTTGACGGCATGGCTATTGAGTCCCACTATGCTTAAGGCACGCAAGTGTACTTCACGCAGGATCTATCATCGCACCTGGAAGGCCTATATTGCCTGGTGTGAGTCGGGGGGTTGGAACCCCCGTTCCTTTGCAGTTGCCTGGGTGCTGGCCTTTCTTCAACAAGGCCTGGACCAAAAGTTGGCTTTGAGCACCCTCAAGGGCCAGATCTCCGCTCTGGCGATTCTCTTTCAGCGTCCTTTGGCGATGCATTCTTTGATCCGTACATTTGTACAAGATGTACGTCCTGTGGCTCCTCAGGTACGGTCGCCCTTGGCACCATGAGATCTGAACTTGGTTCTTTCTGTACTGCATGAGAAGATCAGGGATATTCCCTTACAATTGCTGTCTCAGAAGGTCGCCTTCTTGGTGGCTATCACATCCGCTAGGCGGGTGTCTGAATTGGCAGCTTTGTCGTGTAGGTCTCCTTATTTGGTCCTACATAAGGATAAGGCGGTGCTGCACCCGTCTCCTTCGTTCCTTCCAAAGGTAGTATCCTCTTTTCACATTAATGAGGACATTGTCCTCCCTTCCTTGTGTCTGCACCCTTCTCACCCCAAGGAGATTGCCTTGCATTCCTTGTATGTGTTGAGAGCATTGCGGGTGTATTTGGCAGTTACGGCTCCTTTTAGGAAGTCGGATGCGCTGTTTGTGCTGACGGTTGGGCTGCGCAAAGGGTTGGCGGCTTCGTCGGCCACTGTTTCATGTTGGATCAGACAGACCGTGACCCATTCATATACTGTTCGGGGACAAGAATCCCCTTTTCCGGTCACGGCTCATTCCATCAGGGCGATTAGCACTTCCTGGGCGTTTAGACACCAAGCATCGGTGTCTCAGGTGTGCAAGGCAGCTACTTGGGCCTCGGTGCACACTTTTGTTAAGTTTTACAAAGTTGATGTGTCAGCATCCGCGGATGCTGCTTTTGGCTGCAAAGTTTTACAGGCGGCGATGTAGGTGCGGCTGGCGCCTCCCGAGATCTTTCTGTGGGTACAGTTGTTATTGTTTGCCCACCCCTCTGTTTGACACTGCTTTGGGACGTCCCCATGTGTCATGAATAGAGGCTGCGTCTGTCAATGAACGTAAGAGAAAATAGGATTTTATTAAGAGCTTACCGTAAAATCCTTTTCTCTGAGTTCATTGACAGACGCAGCACCCACCCCTCGGTGTTGTGTTTGTACGGCTTGTTACAAACTGATATGCTATGCAGGGCTGAGGGGTTATATGCTGAGTGAGGACGGCCCCCCTTGGAGGGACCAGCTTTGCTTTTCTGAGCTTTCGTTCTGCCCAGTCTACTCCTAGTAAAAGGTGCATAAACCCACGTGTCATGAATAGAGGCTGCATCTGTCAATGAACTCAGAGAAAAGGATTTTACGGTAAGTTCTTAATAAAATCCTATTTTTTGGTACAAACATCAATTTTATCTTCAGACTAAGGGAGTTGAGATGGGTGCCAGATTGCTCTCAGTGTAGCCCAATTTATTTATGGTGCACTGGGAGGAAAAGGTGGTATTCCAGGATCACCCTGGGCAGCTCCTGGTTTATAGAAGATATACTGATGATTTGTTCATGGTGTGGGAGAGTGACCATGCCAGCTTGCAAAGTTTCATGGACAGATTGAATTCCAACGAGAAAAATATAGTCCTTAATGGAATATTAGTAAGATCAATATGGTCTTTCTAGACCTAGAGATCTTCAAAGAGGGTGACTGTTTTAGAACTCAGAATCATTTCAAGCCAACAGATCGTAGCGGGTACATTCCCTTGGATAGTTGTCACCACCGCATGTGCTTGTGCAACATTCCAAGGGGACAGTACAATTGCAAAAGGCTAAAATGGGACTAAAACTAAAATGCCATTTTAGTCCTAAGACTAAAACTAAATTGAAATTTTTTGCTAAAATTAACACTGCTCAAGAGCATTACACGTTAGGATTAGCGAACATGTCACCAATATCAAAAAAAGAGAAAAATCTCATAATGTCTCCTGACATTTTAGGGATCTCCACAATAGAGACCCTAGGGGGCTGAGATTTCGTGAGATTGAGAAGGTCCAAAAACACTGGAGAGGGGGGAATTTCAATAGGCGCCTCAGCCAGAGGCAATCCTTTTGGATTTTCCAGACTGAGGTGATGAGGACATTGGGATTGGATGTAGATTTCAACCTCAATTGTTTCATCTCTGACAGATGGGTGTAGAGATATGTTATCAATTTTTAACCATTTAGTTCATGCACAAAGTGTTACTATTTATTATGATTAATTTTTTAGTGTTTGATGTTATGGGTTAATGTGTTCTCGTGGACAGTAGTGGGTGCCGTTTTTGTATGCTTTAGGGTCCTTTCACACCAGCGGACGGGCTCCACTGCTCAGCGGGGATCCATCTGTTGATCCCTGTTGAGCCGGGGATGACAGGACCGTCTCTGCACTCCGTGCAGAAACGGACCTGTCAGAGCTCAGCTCTCCTCTATGGTAGACAGACGGTCCGTGTTCATCCGATCCACCAGACGGATTGAAAATAGGGTTTCCATCCATCTGTATTTGGCGGATCGGAGCAGATTGGATGTCGGCGAACATGTCACCACTGACATCCGTCGCTTCATAGAGGTCAATGGAGCGTCCATTCAGGTCCGCCTAAAAAACTGACAGGCGAACTTGAATGATCAGCTCGTGTGAAATTACCCTTATGCTTAAAGGAATGAGGCTGGCGTCCCATTTCCTGTATAATTTGCTAGCTTGGGGTTAGACCTTGGGCCCCTTTTACACATACGGACCGTTTGTCCATTTTTTATCCATCCATTGACGGATGAAAAATGAACATCAATGCAACTCTATGGAAAAACGGATGACAAAGGATTATCATCTATTTCCATCCGTTTTCATCCGATTCCATCAACATCCGTTTTTTTTGAACGGATGAAAGCCCTATTTTTCATCCTTCTAAAAAACAGATCAGAAGAAAAACGCATGTAAACTGACGAATGGTCTGTTTTTCATCCGTTTTTACATTGGTAGTGGATGTAAAAAAGACTGATGAAAAACTGATGACCACGGATGAAAAACTGATGAATACTTCATCCATTTTGACATGACTGAACTTATGAAATGAACGGTCCGTATGTGTGAAAGGACCCTTAAGCTACGTTCAGCTCTTAGATTGATATTTTTGGTTGAGTGCTTTTTCCTGAACTGACCACTGGGGGGTCATCGCATGGAGAGAGATCTTGGTCTCTCAGGCAACGTGCTGTATATTAAGTAGAGGGTGACGTTCTAAGCTCCACCCCGCTGAAGAAGTCTCGTGTGACGCAACGCGTACGGGGGGGTGGAGCCTTTAGTTATGTCACCCGCTACTCGTCTAGGAGACACAGAGGCACTGTGTTTGGATGATTTTATGCTGTACACAAGATGTCTATTTGTAAGTGCAATTTTTTTAAATAAATGTTAATGTGAGGATACAGAGAGCACTTAGATTGCGTTTCTCTTTCATATAACTTGGCATTCATGCTCTGTGCCCTCAGTTGGTAAGGCTGTATGCTGGCCAGCATATGAAGCATTGGGTTGCTGTGGGAGAGACGCGGATGGTGTTCCATGTGAAGACGGCTTTTAAGTATTTGGATTCATGTTTAGGATCCCCCTTTGACATCTTTACTGGATTGCACCCCACTGGGGAAGGCGCATTTGACCCTCTAGTAAAACTGGGGTCTTTGTTTCAGGTGAGCGTGCAATCTGTCCACTGGTGAAGGGGCTGAACACCTGGAGGCACCATTAATTAGGATTCCTTACTTGCACGCTGTGGATTTCTCTTTGAAGTGTCCCTGTTTGCATCTACTCTGTTATATATATATGGACTTTCTATGCATTTACTTATGTGTAGGCGCTACATAAGTATCTGTGACTAATAAATAAGCCCGTAATTCTACCTTAAAGCATATTTAGTGAGTATAAGGATTGTGGCATATATGTGCTGTGGAAACAGTGAGTTGACTCAGGCTGTGTTTAAGCATGCCACTTTAGCTGTCAATGCGAGGCAATCACATGTGTGGAGACAGATATTCTCCACCTGCGTACTTGGAAGATTGTGTGTTCCCCCCAATTTTTTACTTTCTCTTTTCCTTTTATGGAACCACTTTTCGAGCCAATTATCCCGTTTGAAGCAATTAACTACACTAGAAGTTCTCTCCCACCTCCTTCTTTTGTTTTCCTGTGGAGACTCCGAGCCACACCAGATATCGCTGGCCAGCTCTTCAGAACCAAACCCTTGGGCCACAGTTGACCACGACATCCTATATCCTAATAATTATGCCTTGTTCTACAGCATACCCCTGTATACTAACCCTGTATACCGAGTTATAAATTATACAGTATAATCCTGGACCCTGCTCTTTTTACACTAGGTTGCATATTACATACTCTTGACCACTGCACTCTCAGTTGCGGTGTACCTTACATATTCCTGACTGCTGAAATCTGAATGCTGTGGTGGGCTTTGCACACTCATATGACTCCTATGATGTAACTTATGACCTATCACACAGAGTTTATTTAGGAATACAGTGTGGCGGCCATTAATATGTAACATATGACAGAGGTATGTTACATACAGGACAGCATGCATGCATAGTATAGGGATCCAAAGACTGTAATGCACAAGATATGTTTTTTGACTTACGCACCCTGTATTACGTGCCATACATTACATACGCTTGACTGTTGAACTCTGTATGCTTTGCTGTCCTCCTGTACATTTCTCTGCTTCTCCCCAAGAAAACACCCTCCCTCAAAAACCTCCCCCACAGTAACCATCCAATGCTTGTTCATTGTAATCCCATCAACAATTCAATTTTGGGTCCTCACTCCACAACTCCACAGCTCACCTTTGCACCCCTCTCCACAGCTCAGGTTTGTTCCCCCCTCCACAGCTCATCTCTCCATCCCTTAGCTGCACACTATCTTGACTTCCACTTCCACATTTCACTATCTTCCGCACCCCTGTCTACAGCTCGCCCCAATCCAAACCTCTCCTCCCAGCCCTCCCCACCCATTGCTCTCACCTCTGCACCCCCATCTCCTTTTTCTGCAGCTTTCACCTCTGCATGCCCTTTCAAAGTACCCTCTGCACCCAACCCCCCCCAGAACTCTTACCTCTTCACCCAGCATTCGCATCACAGTTCTCAACTCTACAGCTAGCTCCCCACCCCTCCGCAGCTTTCACTTTTGCACATGGCCTCCCCTCCACAGCTTTCACCTCTGCAACCAAGCCCATAAAGCTCTCACATCTGCATCACTCTCTTCATCCACAGCTCTCACCTGTGACCTTATAGAGGCTGCAGCCGGGGTGGCTCTGTTATGTGGACGGGGTTTTTCTTTTCAATACAGTGCAGAGCACACAGCACAGTGACTCCACAGCTTTGCCTAACTTACTGGGCTGCTCAGCTTGTCAGACCTATAGCACAGGGCCAAGGAGCAGTTTTAGATCATTTCCCTGGGATCAGTGCTACAGGTCTGACAGGTGGCATGTGATCAGGTAAGTAGGCACAGAAGCCAGCAGTAAATTAGGGAAAAAATAAATACATGTAGACACGGTGTGCCCTGCGTGCAAGGTGCTAGCAATGCACCTTGCCTATACTGAGTGCCCTTATTTACAGTTCACATAAACTGATGAAGGGGGACTGCCAGAGCTCCCAAAACACATTGGATCTTCTACGTTACTTTGTTATTAGCTAGAAATGATAAAATGTTTTGAACTCTTGAATCATTGGTCTGGCACTCTCATTAGACGTCTTACTTGGGAATTTTAAAAGATGTGTCCCCCAGCCATAGGTATGTCAAACAAAGTCAAAGAAAATTCCCAGTTCAACTTACCGACCAGCCTGCAACCAACCAAATTATCCTGTCTAACAGTATGCATTAAAATCAGGGGTTTTCTTTTCACACATTTGCAAATACATAAGTAAGCTGCAGAGCCACTTAACGGCACCCTAGTATTTTCAGTCCTAACTATAATTTTTTCTAATTTTGAGAGCCTCCATGGTAGAAGCACATGCATTATATTGGGTAGGCAGAGGGCAGGTGAGTCTGGAGGGAGCCCACCCCTCCTTATAGGCACAGGGGTGTACTGGACACCCAGCAGATAGCACAATGGCAGCATACAGGTACCCTGTTTTCTTTAGAGCACCCTCACCAGAGCTCTACAAAACTTGACTGACCTTCTACAGTCATGAAATTCTGAAAACATAAATCCAACAAATTTTCCTACCTGTTCTTTGCCTTACCACGCTTACTCTAAACTGCCTTTCTCCATTGAATCCAGCTAAAGACACACCCACCACAGAGAGTAGACCCCCCTACTATATGTATTATATCATCTTTCAAATTAACTTTTTATATCTTCACCTGAAGTCTGATTTCAGTTCATGACATTTGATGATCTGTCATGATTTTTAAGAAATAATTCAGCAAACTATGAATGGTATTAATACAATTGCATGGATCTGTCCTTTAAAACTTTCAACCATACCTAGAAAATATATTAATATAAAAAAGGCCACAGCATTGTGTGATTATAGAACAGAAATGTATTTTCTTTACATTATTGGCCTTTTTTTTTGTTCTCGTACTTTAGCACTTAAAAAAAAAGATACTGCACAAATGTCAGCGGTGATCTTTGTTATGGAACTGCTGACTTTGTACTCCAATGCGAACACTTGCTGAGTGTAAATTTCACAGGCAGGCGATAAGATCAAAGGGAATCAGTGGGTAATGAGAGCGGAGTAGCCAGTTTTTTAATTGAATTAAAACCTAGGTGACACCGATGCAGACACCTGTCCAATTACAGACAGGCCTAGGTGTTTACTGCTGCTGTACAAGCGATTTGAAGATGACAGATCTCTTTCCGCCCACAGATTAACATAATGAAGGAGAACAGATTACAGTGGATGCTGGCCAAACAGCTACATTGGCAGCTCGGAGGAGAAGAGAGGTAGATGGGTGAAATATGTAAATAAAAATGGTACACACTCTGTTATCCTGCATTTGACCTTTTTGTACTTGTTAGGGAGAAATGAACAGGTTTGCATTTATAAATGTCAAATTAGAGCTGCTCCGAAACTGTGCGTGCTGCTACGCTCATCTACAGAAAGAGGAAGAAGAAGAATTTGTGTGGGTAATATCAAACATATAAGGTGGGTGGGACTTCCTGACCAATGGCTTGCTCCAAGGGGCAGTAGGCTTGCCATATTCCCACCAAACAAATGTGGACCATTAAATTCTTAAATGAATCAATCATCAATGTTCAGAACGCTCTTCAGAGAGTATTTGAAAGGTGGTGAGGAGGTGTGGTATCAACACCATACTGCCTCCTCACCCTGTTGTCTCTGCACAAGCACTCGCAGAGCAGTCCCTTTCACATGAATGGATCTCATTCAGTGGGTGCGATGCCCTCCATAATTGACAGGGGGTATAATCCTGCCGCAGCCATGAAGCAAAGCATCACAGCAGCACATGTACAAAGCCAGCTGCTGCCTCTGCAGTTAAAGGGGGAACAGTTGCAGGGTGGTACAACCACCTATTGTTTACAGCATAATACAAGTCCATTTGTTCAGTGGCCCATGCTAAGTCAGACCTATAGCTCTGCAGTCAGCAAATTCACACTCCATGCTGATTGGTGAGCTCTAGCTCTGACTCAGCAGTGGGCATGTCAGATTTCAGAGGGACCACTGCTTTGACACAGAAAGCTAGACCCCTTCTCTTTAGTATGCTGGCAGGGGTAAGCAATTCTACTCCTAAACTGAACTGTAGGACTTTGGACACTTGTTTTTTATGAACCTGGAATGCAATTAGCTAATTCAACTGAAAGTTCAGTTGGACTTTAAAATTAAGGTTCACCTTAGTAACCATGTCAGTTCTAAGACCGGCAACTGAGTGATCACATTGAAAGCAAGGTGCAGCATGGTGTGGCAGGCAGTCCATGTCAGGCAACAAAGTTATATTGTAGAAATGTTCAACAAAACTTATTCAGGTCTGGTGGACCGTCCAGAGCCACTTGTGAACTGTGACAGTGGTCTGAAGGCTTTAAGATGCTGACAGCATCTGAAACAAGGAGCAGAATGCAGCCTGGTTGGTCCGCATCCAAAGGAGAGGCTTCCTGAAGAGAGGCAGACCTAGTCCCTGCACTCTCCCTACTACTCTGGAAACTTCCCCTACCTCTAAGCACTGTCCCTGCCAGACGGGGATCCTGACCCTACACTAGCACGCATAAAGAATGCCAAACCCAGGAGTTTGCCTGGCCCAAGATGGACCGCTGGAGTCACATGGGGCGCCAGCGTCTGATTGGCCAGCTGTCTCTCTGTGACTGCAGAAAGTCGTAGAGGAACCCAATTCCTCACAACTTCCTTCCCCTTCTGCATTGCCTCTTTGGGGTTTAGCGCCACCTGCAATGTGGGGGGGGGGGGGTGGGTATAGGCTGCACCTGCC